>VOMN01105607.1:0-12978 GCA_014899125.1 Orchestia grillus | reverse complement strand
TCCCCTCAGGGGACATAGGGGAAATTCCAATGAAGGATTTAGGGAAATTCCCTTGGGGGAATTCAATTGAGGGATTTCCTTGAGTGATTTGGGGGAATTTCATTGAGGGACTTAGGGAATTCCCCTTAAGTGGATATGGGGGGAATTCATCCAAGTATATTCAAGAGACACCCGTCAGAAGAGTCCTAAAAGAATCCCCGTAGGAGGATTAAAGGGGAATNGAATAATGCCAGAGGATTATAGGAAAATCCCTCAAGCGAATTTAGGGGGAGTCATGAGGAATTATTTAGAGCCCGCCGGGATGATTAAAGGAGAATTTCTAAGAAAAAAATTACAAGGAATCTGCTGGGGAGACTCAGGTAGATGAGGAGCACCAGACCGGTGAGGGGAGCGGACAGGCTCGTCATAAGTTTGTTCCGTTCTCTCTGTCCCTATGTCCGCGGTTACAGGTGTGGCGCAGTTACATTTGTGGCTAAGTTACATTTGTGGCGCAGTTACATTTGCGGCACAGTTACATTTGTGGCACAGTTACATTTGTGGCACAGTTCCATTTGTGGCGCAGTTACATTTGTGGCACAGTTACTTTTGTAGCACAGTTACATTTGTGGCGCAGTTACATTTGCGGCGCAGTTACATTTGTGGCGCAGTTACATTTGTGGCACACTTACATTTATGGCGTAGTAACATTTGTGGTGCAGTTACATTTGTGGCACAGTTACATTTGTGGCGCAGTAACATTTGTGGCGCAGTTACATTTGAGGCGCAGGTACATTTGAGACGCAGTTACATTTGCACCGCAGTTACATTTGTGCCATTCGATTTGTCTTTGTATTTAGGTCACCTATACTTAATAGGTCATTCAACCTGCGCTATACTTGGGCATATTTAGCTCACACTCCTGAGTTATTTTACCTACACCTACACGGTCATCTAAGCTACACCTACTCATTCATTTTCCTTACACATATTAAATTGCTTAACCCACACCCATCAAATCACTTAACCCACACCTACTTGGTTCCCTCTTGGTTATACATATTCACCTTTAGGTACTTCTACTCCAACTGACTCATATCTAATTCTAAGCACTCCTACTGGGCCATACTTAACTTAAGGCACACCTACGCTTACTAGATCCCTTTAACTCAAGGCATGCCTCCTAGATCACTCTAACTCAAGGCATGCCTCCTAGATCGCTCTAATTCAAGGCACACCTACTAGATCACTCTAATTCAAGGCACGCCTTCTAGATCACTCTAACTCAAGGCACGCCTCCTAGATCGCTCTAATTCAAGGCACACCTACTAGATCGCTCTAACTCAAGGCACACCTACTAGATCGCTCTAACTCAAATCACGTCTCCTAGATCCCTCTAACTCAAATCACGCCTTCTAGATTCCTTTAACTCAAGGCACGCCTCCTAGATCACTCTAATTCAAGGCACGCCTACGCCTATAAAGTCATTCTCAGGCCTGCGAAGACCGCCATTCGCCAGCGATTAGCACCAGCTGACTACACAAGCCAGCTGCACACGCCGCTCAGTTTGGGGCAATTAGACGAGAATGTCCATCAGCGTGATGGAGACACCGAGGCAGTAATAATTGCCCAAACTGCGGCTCAATAGGCCGTGAAAACGGGCAATGTTGTGCCTGCGAATTGCGCCGATTTGCAACGCGGAACCTGGGGAAGCAGGGGGGGCGCTTCTCTTTTTAAAATAAATTGCCCCACCAACAGCAACGTACGTACGCCTCGTGTCGTGCGTTTTGGTGGAGCTCTTTGTAATAACACGGTCAGTCCTGCTGCCATAATTGTCTTAGAACGGTTCACGTTACGCTTTTCAAAATAAAGTACCGACGTAGGGAAGGGTCGAAGAGGTGAGCTGACGATCGTTTGGACTGAAGAATTAAGCTTCACCTTGCGAGCGAGAGCGTCGGTGTCTGAAGTGATGTGAAAATACTCAGTGAAATACGGTGTCTGAAGTGAAAATACTAAGCAGGTGCACACGCTCGTTTCGTCAGAGCAAATTCGACGTAGTGCAAGGCTTGTAATAAAAAAGCCTGCCGTCCTGATGTAAAATAAGTCGAATAGGCTTGTTTAAATGCACGCTTTTCCGAATACGACGCTTTATTCAATTTTGTGAGCGTTGATCTTTTACCAAATCCAGCCGGAACGGAGGGGGCTCTGCTAAAGTACTTAGAAGAAACACAAAGAGCAACACAGAATCAAACTGAGGCTCTGGCGGAGGCGATTTAGGTCCTCGGCATCTGGCGGAAACTCCATAAGATGGCCGCTTAAATCATACAAATTAAATATTATAACCGCAGGAATCAAATACCTCACGAATAAGAATCGTGTAAATCAAATCTCATTATAACCGTTAAAATACAATAACTCATGAATAACAATCGTTCAATTCCTGTATATCTATGAATTTGAGGCTCGTTGTTGTTCTCTGATGATTAAAACAACAGTTAATAACACGTAATTCGATTTATTCGCTTAGACTTGAGTGCAACTGTTTTGCCAGATCCAATCGTGACCTCACTCTCCAAATACGAACCAATCGTGGCCCCACGTCCCTAATACGAACCAATCGTGGCCCCACGTCCCAAATACGAACCAATCGTGGCCTCACTCCTAAGATACGAACCTACCGTGGCCTCACTCTCCAAATATGAACCAATCGTGGCCTCACTCCCCATATATGAACCAACCGTGGCCTCACTCCCCATATATGAACCAACCGTGGCCTCACTCCCCATATATGAACCAACCGTGGCCTCACTCTCCAAATATGAACCAACCGTGGCCTCACTCCCCATATATGAACCAACCGTGGCCTCACTCCCCATATATGAACCAACCGTGGCCTCACTCCCCATATATGAACCAACCGTGGCCTCACTCCCCATATATGAACCAACCGTGGCCTCACTCTCCAAATATGAACCAACCGTGGCCTCACTCCCCATATATGAACCAACCGTGGCCTCACTCCCCATATATGAACCAACCGTGGCCTCACTCCCCATATATGAACCAACCGTGGCCTCACTCCCCAAATATGAACCAATCGTGGCCTCACTCCCTAAATACGAACCTTGACAATAGATGCCTTGACAATAGTGACGTCATGCAAGACCCCGGGAGGTGTTGCTGCCTGCCAAACGTCAGGGGAGGCATTCATCAGAGCTGCCCTGGAGTCCAGTGGGACGCAACAATCAATAACTGTCGAGGCAACGACAATATTATGGCAACAATCGGCGGTAACAATCGGTGGTAACTGTCAGCGGCAACAATCTGTGGCACCAATTGGTGGCAACAATCGCAGCGACAAGCAGCGGTAACCATCGGAGGTAAGAATCGAAAGCAACAATCCGCTGCAATAATCACAGAAAAATTAGGCGGCAACAATCGCCAGCAACAATCAGCAGCAACAATCAACAGTAACAATCACCAGCAACAATCACCAGCAACAATCACCAGCAACAATCACCAGAAACAATCACCAGCAACAATCACCAGCAACAATCACCAGCAACAATCACCAGCAGCAATCACCAGCAACAATCAGCAGCAACAATCACCAGCAACAATCACCAGCAACAATCAGCAGCAACAATCAGCAGCAACAATCACCAGCAACAATCAGGAAAGGAGGCGACTGGAGAGCCCCAACGGCCGCCCACATCCGATCGGTCAACACCGTTGCTTCCGGTGGCGGAAGCGCCAGAGATTTTTCCCTTTTTTTCTTTGGAACAGCAAAGTTCACCAATTATTTGTTTTCGGGAAAAATGACTTGGGCAAGTCGCAGCTTGGAGTGGTCTGCAGTTCCCGGAGTGTCTGCAGCTTGGAGTGGTCTGCAGCTTGGAGTGGTCTGCAGTTTCCGGAGAGGTCGAGGGCGGTGGAGGAGAGAAGCGTTTGTCAGCAGCAGTGTTCTGTGAAAAGGACGCCCGAGCGTCGCCAAATCGCGCCCTAGACTCCATTTTCTCAATCGAAATTCTGCAATGGCTTCGAAAGATAGGCATTTTGCTCATTTTTCTCCCGAATGACTTGATAAGTAATTATAATCAACGATATGGTGAAAAATTCCTGCACGAAAATCTGACTGCTTAGAGAGGCATGTGCTGAACGGCAAAACAAAGCGTCACGCCAAGACAAAGTGGACTCGATGAACAAAACTCGAACCTTCATTAATCAGCAAACAAATGACACTGCAAAAAGAAAGTTTTTGAGAAGTAATTGGGAGGCGATCAGAGAAAATCGTCGCACGCAAACAAATTCGTAAAAAACGAGATCCGTTTCCACGGCATGAGCTCTTTGGGGAGTAACGACAGCGAGGCGTTGAATAGTTTTTCCTTATATCAAATAATATAGTTCGGCGAATGCCACTGATTACCCTAGCTGTTTTTACTTACCCCAACATCTTACCCGAGCAGACGAACTCCTTTTAAGTTGTCGTGTTTTACCCCAAAGTGGCAGCGCTGACTGCGCCTAGGCCTGGACGGCACTGAGCACCTGGGCCCAGACAGCACTGAAGGCCTGGGCCCAGACAGCACTGAAGACTTCGGTCCAGACAGCACTGAAGGCCTGGGCCCAGACGGCACTGAAGACTTCGGCCCAGACAGCACTGAAGGCCTGGGCCCAGACGGCACTGAAGGCCTGGGCCCAGACAGCACTGAAGGCCTGGGCCAAGACGGTACTGAGCACCTGGGCCCAGACAGCACTGAAGGCCTGGGGCCAGACGGTACTGAGCACCTGGGCCCAGACAGCACTGAAGGCTTGGGCCCAGACAGCACTGAAGGCCTGGGCCCAGACGGTACTGAGCACCTCGGCCCAGACAGCACTGAAGACCTGGGCCCAGACGGCACCGTCGGGAGGCAAAAAAGTCCAGACTCACGCCTTGGCGTAATGTTAGTTTGTTTGCGGTGATGCTAATTTGCTAACTTGCCACGTCTTGCGGGGTGAGCATCACTTCGTGTTCTAAAGTAGAGCTGCCTGAACGCCGCCGCCAAAAGAAATGATGCAGAATGTCACAAAGGAAAGATCCTTACGAATCCGAAAATAATTTGTGGAAAAAAATTCAGCTAAAATCTGAAACAAGAAGTGCACGACAGAAGAAAAACACTTCTCGGCAAATTGAGTTGCGAAATCCCGCAATGGTTGCCGGCTCGGCAGAGCTAAATAAAATGAAAAACTAAGCTGACGGTCGTCTCCGAAACATGATCGAGGCGAGAAATTTTTCGAAAGACTTCAACGCAGGAGCTGAGACCTAAAAAAAATTGCCCTCGTTGTGCCGCTGCCCCCAGAACATCGCCCCCATAAAGCACGGGCAGGCTATATTGGTTTGAGGGAGGGGGGTCAAGGAAGACCGACAAATTATAGCAGTCACCCCTGAACAAAGAGAACGTGAGCCACAGAAAATTAACTGCGGCCCAATGACCTGGAAAAGAACTGTAAACTTTCCCAACAATCGGGAGTGACTGAGAGTTTTTCGAGTTATAACTTCGCGCTTCATTAGTTTTTTCGGGGAGGAAGTTGTCTCCGAGAGAAAGGATGAGCCATGTAAAGCAAACGAGTCTCGTCAGCTCAGTGCACGTTCTTCGTTACGGGGTAACAGAAAGTGTAGGATGTTTTGAAAAGAGCGTCGAATTAAAATAAAACGTTTTCGCACGAGGCCGAGCTGATCATTTGTAAACTGCTCCAAAATACACTGCTCTCTAATCTCTTGAAAAACATAAAAAGAAGCTCCCTGAAGAAAAAATTAGTCACTTTCTGCTAGTATGATGTAGAACCTACGCAAGCACGAATTATGTGTGTACACATAGAGAATACGTGTGTCTACAAGCATACTATCGTGCCCCTGGTCGATTTTAAGAGACTTTTGCATCAACTGGTTTCGTAGTGCGGCTACAGAACGTGGACGATCTTCTCGGAGTCTAACTTATATCTAGGTGATCCCACAAATTTACTATCAGGTTCACGTCTGGAGACTTAGCTGGCCAATCTAAATGTTTGACTTATCCCGAATGATTGTCATGCCAATTTATGACAGTTCTAGCCCCATTCTCCCGGTGGTTGTCATCCTGAAATATAAGCAAATCATCAGACCTTGAAATGATAAAGTTTGTTGCTCTAGCAGGTCAACGTAACCATGCTGGGTCAGTTTGACGGATACCTCAACTAAAGGACCCACTTCTGTGTAGTTGAAACAGCCCCAAAACATGACAGACCCTCCTCCTCCATGTGTCGTCCTCTGCACACAAGCTTAATTGAAGACTTCATGAGACCTTCGATCATTGCTATAGAGACAGAATAGTGATTCATCTGACCACAGGAGTTTTCTCCACTTCTCTACAGTCCAATTTGCATGGTTGGACCATATTTAAATGAGTGGTTTTGTGGGGAGGAGTTAACATTGGCCTTTTGTAAGCCACTCTGATCCATATTTCCATCGCATTCAGTTCCCTACAAAGGGTTCGTTCAGAAACAGCATGAGAACGGCCACCATTGATATTTTGCAGTAGTTACATATTTGATGCAAAGCGATTCCGGTCAACAGTTCACGGCACACGGCGGTGATTCCCACCGGTTAGAATTTTCTTCCTACCACAATTTTGCCGTGAATTCTCGTATGTAACGGACTGTCTCCATCGTTGGTAGACTCGCATGCCAGTGTGGCAAGAAATACCTGTGAATTCCCCTAATTTGATCACTGGGGATTCCTTAGCCCGACCAAATGCAATAGCCCCTTTTTGCCATTCCGAAGCGCTTTGCTTTCATCCCATTGTTGTAGAGCAGCCAAGAAACAAATCCACGTCTTACAAGCTCTTAATGGAGACTCGCCTTTGTTCAGGTCTTGGATATAATCTACCCTTGGTCACAGATTTGAAAACCGATCGTCGAACGTGATGAATCCGTGTAGCTCGGAAAACAATAAGTGACTTAATTTCTCGTCTGAGGAGCTCACGCATTGGGGTAAAGAGAGGCTCTAGAACATGATGAAAGCGAGCCTTTATATTTCGAAACACAAAAGTGTGTTGCCATTCAAAGCTGGAGCTCTTGTAATGGAGTACCTTACACATCAAATTATTAAAGGTGGAATTTCCGCAATTCTAAACTTTACGTTTGCTGATGTTGGCCACGGAACGGCGGTGGCATCCTTCCTAATATGCGGACTCAAAATTGGCGGAGGGGCAATTACTTTCAAAATCGACGCAGAGCTCAATGGAAATTTGCATCTCCATTCACAAGCTCTGAAGCTCGCATCGACCATCAAAAATCCAGGATTTAAATTCAATTCGAAACTCGAAGTCAAAGAACGGATCTCTTCAGAGACTAGAGAGCGCTCAGGGCTCTTCAATATAATTCTTAAATATTCTTAGCTTCAGAAGTTGAAGGAACTCGTTGAAGGATCGTATGATTCTCTGGCTAAACCGTAACGCTTTTACAAACGTGGTGCAGGGATTTCATAAAATTAAAAATGCTAAATTTCTTACATAATACCACCATTTCGAGCAGGTTAACATGTGCGCTCGTATGATGGTCAGGTATAATAGAGTGGTGTGAGGCAAACGGATGGAGAGTAATTTTCTCTCTGATGAACAAATTTTTCCACAATGAAAATGTTTCAATTTTTTGTCTTACGAGACCTACCAAGGCTCGTATTTATGTAGAACCTACGCAAGCATAAATTATGTGTGTACACATAGAGAATAAGTGTGTCTACAAGCATGCTATAGTGCCCCTGGTCGATTTTAAGAGACTTTTGCATCCACTGGTTTCGTAGTGCGGCTACAGAACGTGGACGATCTTCTCGGAGTCTTACTTGTATCTAGGTGATCCCACAAAGGGTGGGATCTAGGTGATCCCACTAGGTTGCACACCAGCGCTCCGCTGGTGTGCAACTGATGTGCAGCGGGTGTGCAGCTGGTGTGCAGCTGGTGTGCAGCTGGTGTGTAGCTGGTGTGCAGCTGGTGTGCAGCTGGTGTGCAGCTGGTGTACAGCTGGTGTGCAGCTGGTGTGCAGCTGGTGTGCATCTGGTGCGCAGTAAACTTGAACAAAACGAAGCGTCAGACTTAACGCAATCAGGAGTTAAATTTGAAAGCACGGTGACGTTTCCATCAAGGGAACATCAAGGATATCAATTGACAGGACTTTGTAATTCGTTATCGGCTATTGAGACGAGAGCGCAGGCAACCCTTCACCGAAGGATTCCTCGAGCAAAACACTTGGACCATCCTTCGAGCTCGAGTCCTGGGTTTCTTGATCTTTTCTTACAGAATATGTGACATATCTGGGCAGTTAGGAGGACTCCAAGTCCCTCCTTGGCATTTCTAGACCTCGCTAGATGTCATTGGACTTCGCTAGATCTCATACGGCCTCGCTAGATCCTCCTATGTTTCACTAATCCCCTCTAGACCTTAAAAAGTCTCAATAGACCTCGTTAGATTACCCTGAACCTTGCAATAACTCGCTAGATATAATTTCAACGAAAATCTTTCGAAGGCTTGGGTTCTACATGACATAGTCCTGCATCAGATTAGGCTGCTTTTCTAAATGAACAAGGCACAGAGATACACCTTGTAAACTTTTATTCACGACCACTGGCTCTATTTTACACACACAAACTCTGGGATCTCTCGAGATTAAAGTCTTGCCGTCGCTGTATCACCCGCCGGAGATGGTCGGTCGAGTTCACGTCCGGAAAATTGAACTGTGAGGATTATAGTCGTCCATGTGGAGCATGATCGGTTCCAGCACGCAGCCGCTCTATGTATCTCCTTATTTGATACTCGTAATGCGCTGTATTTGCTTCTCATACCTCAAATATTTTCCATGCTGTTTGATGCTTGCTGTGCCTGATGCCGCTCTGTGCGGATCATGACTGTAGAGCGGTTGTTTGCTGGAACCGATATAGCGCTCTATGCGAGGAACGAATGTTTCAGTATCCTCTAGCGCTCTTTACTCCAGAAACTCAGTCCAGCCTCACTGCATGCGAGAGAAATGATAATTTTCGATAATTTTTTTTGCACTGAGTGAAAATCCCCGTAAATTCAGAATTAAAGTTGACCTGGGCGCTGCAATGTTTTAATTTTTTTCCGTTCGTGGAAGTGAATGACCAAAATTGGAAGAGGCTCTTCATAAAAAATAAAAATAAACATCGATAGGTCAGAGTTCGCTCGCTATGAACTGATGTTGCAGGGAAGTGTCGTCTCACAGTAGCTACATCTGCGAAAATCAAAATTTTGGAAACCAAAATTTTTACCAAAATCGAGAGGCACTTTACAGAAATGTTGCCAACTCAGCATCCATAAAGTCTAAACGAAGCAGCAACTGTTCCTCTGAGCTTTGTGGATTGTGAATGTTAAATAATTCCGAAATAATAAATCATAATTTTATACGCAAAATTTAAAGTAAGTTCTGTAGATGTCCAGCCCGCATGAGTAGAGGAGTGAGTCGAGGGAAATGAGTAATATGTCGCTGGTAAGGCGAGCGTTTCCTAGGTCGTGAATGCAGAGCGTGCTCACGTCTGGAGGCAGCCAAACATGAGATTCAGATTTTTTTACAGTCCCTTAAATGCAGTACGGAGCGATCCTTTGGACCCCATATTGTAGAATGTTTTTTACTAAACTGTTAGAACAAGGTATGTTCACATTCATGGATCATTTGAACTTTGTAGGAGACATGGTAAAAATATTCAAATGAGTATTTTCAACTAGATGGCAGCGATAACATGCCAAGCTTCAAGCGGAAAATAAATTCTAAAAAGCATCAGAAAATTTAAAATGCAATTCGAACCGGTATTCATACAGGAACCATATTTTAATGATGCATAATATCATAACATATGATGAACCATTTCATAATATGATATTTGAGTCCCGATAGAGCGGTCACTCCGGCGGTGTATTCTTGGCAAAAATCGGAGAGAAATTCCCTCGGAATGCTTAGAAATGCCAAGATTTCTGGGCGCGTTGTGCGGAGGGTGGATGACATGCTTATTCCAGGCCAGATCGATTTTATCAAAGACGAAGCGGGCAGACTAAATCACAGTTTTTTTGTCATTTTAAACACTCCGAATGAACATAAATGATTAATTCACGAATTTATTGCATGTTTCATTCAATAATCCAGTCCCTACGTGCGTGAGTTTCGCTGGTGCGGTGCGTACTCACCTAATAGTTACCTTCAGTTCAAATCAGGAATGCCATAAATTTCCTTGGGGAATTTCCGATGCAAGTAAACGAACGTGCGACCAGGAACGAATTTTTTCTCAAAGATCCACGAGAATTTCGCTGCGGGAATTTCATGAGACCGAGCACCCTGAAAACTTCCATTTCGGAGGTCGCTAAATTCTGCGCCCTGACCTGTCCGCCTTTTAAACCCTTCCGACCGGCAGGAATAAAATTCTATTCTGTGTTCGGGAGTCGGAGGCGTGAGGTAGAAAAGTCCCATTTGCACCGGGTGACGACGGGCCGTACTTAGAGTGGCAACAGTGTTGGGACCACTGAAGTGGGACCACTGTGTTGGGACCACTGTATTGGGACCATTGTATTGGGACCATTGTATTGGGACCATTGTATTGGGACCATTGTATTGGGACCACTGTATTGGGACCACTGTATTGGGACCTCTGTATTGGGACCTCTGTATTGGGATCACTGTATTGGGACTACTGTGTTGGGACCACTGTATTGGGACCTCTGTATTGGGACCGCTGTATTGGGACCACTGTATTGGGACCTTTGTATTGGGACCACTGCTGGTGGCCACAGTATGGCACCACTACTACTACTTCTAGTGGCCACAGCTGTACTGAGACCACTGTAAGTAGCGCGGCTGTGACGGAGCAGCTGCTAGGGATGCAGACGAGTCTCGTTGACAGAAGCCAGGAAGAACCTGTAGTCAACATGGGAGTTTTATGATAAAGTTACTTCAACGTGCATAGCTCTACGAAGAGTACTACTACTCGCACGTTGGACAGCGGGGTATCGAACAGAGTACCTGGGATCCCTAACAGTGCAGGTAGAAATCTGAACGTTCATGAGACCCGAGCTGTGTACGTTAAAAGAATGAAGCGTTCTTCGCAGATCATAGAACTGATTTTTTCACAACGCCGCACATGTATATGGCACGCCGCAGCTGTACATCGGAGGCCTTTGTGCTGTAAAGTGTCGGCAAAACATGTGTACTTTAAGAACAATCACTTCAAATAATGACTTTCAAGCCAGTCTCAGTGATTGTTTACCTATTCAAAACAGAATATTTCAGCTGTGGAATTAACGCATGAATGTGATGGTAAATCGCCTTATCATGGATATTCAAGATCATTAATGTTCAAAATGAATGTATGTATCTTTGGTGAACTCCTTGCATGCATCAACTAATATCTCTGTCATTTTCCCAGTAGGCAAACCTCTTCCTCAACAAGTTGACCAGTTTCACTGCAAGTTAACCTCTTCCCCAACAGATTAACCTCTTTCTCAACAGGTTAACGTTTTCCTTAACAGGTTAACCAGTTTTACGGCAGGGTAGCCTCTTCCCCAACAGGTTAACCTCTTTCTCGGCAAGTTAACCTCTTCCCCAACAAATTCACCTCTTTTTCTGCAGGTTAATCTTTTCCTTAACAGGTTAACCAGTTTTACGGCAGGGTAACCTCTTCCTCAACAGATAAACCTCTTTCACAGCAGGTTAACCTTTTCCTTAACAGGCTAACCAGTTTTACGGCAGGGTAACCTCTTCCTCAACAGATTACCCTTTTTCCCGGCAAGTTAACCTCTTCCCCAGCAGGTTTTCCGACGTGAAAGTGTACTACCGACGTTCCGTTCCCTCCAGACGTGGAAGTAAAAGAGGCGCGGTCGACTGAGGCGAGGGAAGTATAGGGCGGGGAGCAGACTCGCCTCGAGCTCTTTTATGGCGTAACTTTCGATGTGTTTATGCGCGTGAGATTTAAATGTGTGGTTCGGTAAGGCAAAAACAGACGAACTCGTCCGCGACCCAAGGAGGGTTTTTGACTGGATTCAAAGCGCCGCTTAATTTGCTGAATTAATTCGATTGGATCTCGCGATTACCAGTAAATATGGCACTTGAATTATTCAAATTGGAAGCCTGCATAATTCAAAGCACATGGCGATGGAATATTATCCTCGGCACTCACGATTGCCCTGGATGAGGGATTATTGCTTTGAATGAAGGATTATTACCCTAAATGTGGGATTGATGCTATGAATGTGGGATTGCTGCCCTGATTGAAGGATTACTGTGTGATTAATCCGGTAGATTTATTCTTCTCATTAAGGCCCGAAATTGGCATTAGTGCCCTCACTGCGGCCACGGACCCCTAATTGGGTGATAATGCCCTTACTGCGACATTAGACACAGGAGAAATCATTTTAGCTAACCTGCACATACGAATTAAGAGTCTCGATCGAATTAAGAGTCTCGGTCGAATTAAAAGTTTCGGTCGAATTAAGAATCTCGACTCGACTTACTGGGGAAAAAGTCTTCGCTTCAGTCCAATTAAGTCCATTAGCGCGGACAAAAGTCGGCCCCCCCCTTTGGAGGGTCGAAGGGCGGCCGCTGGCTCGTTTCAGGGCCGGAGATGGGCGATATGTTTTATGGATTGGTCGGGGGCTTGTGACCAACTGGTGACCAGCTGGTGACCAACTGGTGACCAGCTGGTGACCAACTGGTGACCAACTGGTGATTAAATGGTGATAGTACACCTTACCTGCAATCTACTTGTTTCAGGAAAATTTGAAATATTGCTACAAATCAAAATGTTTTGTTACTTTACACCATTCAAAAGTGTTTGTGTTGTGTACACGGGAGTCCATTCTATACTCGAATTAAATTATGTGTGATTTTGGGGCGTTCACTATTATTTGTTGAATAAATATGCAAACAGTCATGGGTAATACAGTCAGCACACGGGCCATACAGTTCACACACGGGCCATACAGTCCACACACGGGC
>VOMN01105601.1:0-16508 GCA_014899125.1 Orchestia grillus | reverse complement strand
CACGATGGCTTGGCCTGTATAGAGTACGCCATGGTTGTAAAATATAATTCTAATTTCCATTATTTTGACGAATTGTGAGTATCATGATGAATAAATCTTTCATAGCCTCGCAATGTTTTTAAAATTTTAAAACGATCATCGTGATCAGTATTCTGAAATACGTTTTTCAATGTCTTATTTCTACCCTATGAATGAATATATCAGAGGATTAAAACTCTGCGACACAGAGGCTACTGTAAAAATTTATTGCAGAACTAAATCAATACGATATTAAAGTTTCCTTGCGTCATGCCGAACACTATATTTTCTACTGCTCACGAATTTGTCTCTATGAAAGAAAAAGACTTTTATGCTAGATCACGAAATCACGCTTAAATTTTAATTGAATAAGTGCATTAAAAAGGACGACAATCCCTAATAGCGATATTTGTCGACGGAATCATCAATATATGGTAATAAATTATTGTTGTGATGATTATAGATAAGTATGAAAATGTATATAACTTATGCAAAATTTTTAGCATGGTGGTTGGATTTTTTTAGGAAACATCACTGCTAATAAAGAATTTTACGCAATAAATTTATACAGAGATTTTTAATGATTGCTTGAGCTTACATTTTCGGAGATAGTTAATAATGAGTGGAAACCATTTCTTTTTATAGATAAGCAGACGCAAGAAAAATGTTCACTTTCAATTTGAACATGCCGTGTAGATGAATATATAATTGTCAGATCTATCACAATGCGTATTTGATTAGAAGCATAAAGACAACCCTATATTTTTTGTTCAATTTATGGAGGAGATCATTTGGATTTGGCCTAGTCATAATAGTAATAAAAATAATGACGTAGTATATTTACATGAGGTCGACTCCCAAGGAGCGAAAACATCGGTTCGTAAGTTCACTAAACCATACCTTTCGAAACATTGGAATAGGTTTCATTATTTATAAATGCCTCGCACGTCATTTTTTAGCCTCATAAATATAGTAAAAATATTGGACTCCATATTTACTTTAAAAACTCAAAAATGAGTTCATTTGTCGGCAAAAGATGTAACCACTTTTCATGAGATTCATGTAGCAATCAATCTAGACCAAATATTTTTTGGTATCGCTTGGTTAGTTCAAATTAACTTTTGCAATTTTTACAAAAAATCTTTAGCACAGGTGTTCAATTTGGTTCATAGAGCTGGTTTGGTAGGCTCCATGGTGCACTGGTTAGCGTGATGGCCTCGAAGCCGGGGCGTTCAGGGTTCGATCCCGGCTCATGCAAGGTATTTCACGTAACAAGGGAGTATATCCCTTGGGAAAAGAAACTTAAACTACACATTCCTCTCATCCCTTACCATGCCAGTAATTGTAAGGTATTGAAAACCCAACGGTAAAGCGTGTTGTAATTAATAAAGTTTTTTTTTTATAATCGGAGTTGTGGAATTTAATTCTACCGTCGACCGGCAAGTTCAATCGCTCAGTAATGAACTCAAATCGCCGTCCATTGATAATATGAGTCTTACTAATATGATTACTATTTTTGTACTTTGGTGTCCTAGCATAAACATACTTATATCTTTATTTCACTTATCTCTTGAACATAAATCTGTACTATTTTCTTCGCGACTGAACTGGAAAATTTCCTAACTTATTTGAATAAATATTTAGTTAAGTATGATAAATTAATGTACGTTTCTTAAAAAATCTGTTTTTTTCACTCGTAAAAAATATATAAACGCGGTATGTGGCGTAGAAAGCAAAACGGTGAATATAGATTTGGCTTTTCATGTCATTAGCAATTGTAGTACGAGCTGTGAGACTTCTCCTACTACAAGTGTTGCCCTTATCTTCTAGTATGGGTGTCTCAGTACTGACAAGTTGGTTCTAGTAATAACTCAACTTGTTTGTGGGTCAAGATTTTGGTGGAGAAGAGAGAGTAATTTATATTCTGTTGTACTGTGCCGGAAAATGGCGGTGCAAGGTGATGTCGGGACGAAAGAAGAGGTCAAAACTCAATTCAATACCATTGAAGGCCTATATAAAGTTGTGCCTCTCTCGGAATATAGCAGACCAAATAGATTAGCATATAATAATGCTGGTGGTGTGGGTTCTAGTCCTCCTGTAAGATTATCATTTGTAAGTTTACCGGAAATGGGGGGTGGTGTTAACTCTGTGAATGAAGACAGAACTAAAATATGTTACAATTATGGAAGAGACCTGTATGTATATTCATATAGAGGAATAAGAAAAGTAAGTATTGTAAAATTACATAGATATATATATATTTATAGCAAAAGTTTGCATGGAATTATAAAGTAAAAGACTTGTTAATGTTTTCCATATTTTTTTAATTCCTTTAAAAATTTTGTGTCGTAGAAGAAATTAAAAACTCAAAGTTCTAAAATACATGTTTTATATCAAATTATTTTATGTTTTCAATTGTATATAATTTGTTATTTGAAAGTATAAGATACAGTTATAGGAGTATTTAATCCCTCAGAGAGGCACAGGATCAGCAATAGGGTTATGTGTGTCTATTTCATGCTATGAGAAATGCTGTCCTCAGAACGACAATGTTAGATTACTTTGGCTCTAGCTAAGCTGGTGAGACTTCTATCTTTTGTGCCCACTCCTTTTTTTATGTTTTGCACATGTTGTTTTTATCTTTTTTCCTTTTCTTTCTTACGTTGCTGTTTCTGTGCATAGGGATCTTGTTTGGGAACACACCTATGCATAGATTCTGCATTTTCTAAAGGCCATACTAAATGGTCTCTTCTTTTTGCTTTCTTAAAATTGCACCCTATGTGTCTAGGAAGCTTTAAACTAATTAATAATGTTAATAATATAGCATATAAATTGTTTCAATAAACTTTGTATGATGAAAAGAGTATAATAAAGTAAAAATGTGCCATATATGATAAAGCTACAACTCTATGTGGCAGATGGAGAAGCTGAACAGGCATAACACTGTCACAATGAAAAAGTTGTGACTACTTTATTTGTATGTTTGACATAATGTTGTCAGCAAATTTAAAAATGCTAACTAGTTTTTGAAATATAGTTGTATTTCATTTGTGGGTGCAGGAGGTACCCTTATTTAATAGAAATATGTTGAAAAATAATTATTTTTAACTGTTTTATCTTCAATATGCTGTCTGTAGTATAGTCATACAGTATACCAATCCAGAAATAGCAGGAAAATGGTAGATTGCTTGAAGTGTAATTACAGCTGTAATGCAAGTAAACATTTGTGTTGTGTATGCAGGTGAAAATGGTAAGCTTGTAAATTTTAGATTTTAATACACCACCTGTAACCTGTTGGGTTAACATTTTAAAGAACCTTTATTAATTCCAACACATTTTACCATTGCATCTTCAATGCTTTACAACTACTGGCATGGTGACAGTTGTGAGGATGTGTGGTTTGAACTTCTTTTTCCAAGGGAAGTACTCCCTGCTTACATGAAAATGCCTCAACAATTGAGCCAAGATTTGAACCAAAGTCCTGGTTACAAGGCCATCACGCTAGCATCACGCCATGGAGCCCACTGAAAAAGTCCCATTTAATTAAGTCTTTAATCATTTCATGTTCATTTCCTAACAAATATCTGAAGAAAAAATCGCTTTAGTCCTAATCAATTATGTGATAACAATGACATAATATCATAACCCTTATTTTTTTTAATAGGGGATGAGTTCTGCATTTCTGTCATATGTTATTACTGAAATTTTTTCACAAGAGTAGGTAAGATCCAGGGTTTTAGTATCATATTAAAAATAGATTTAATGTGTCATAGAATTTATGGGGATTCACATGTTCATATTATATTGCCTCACAAAGTAAGTTTATGCATCTTCTCTATCAGATATTATAGAATGATGTAAATAATTTGAAAATTTAGGAGTTAATATTTACTCAACTACAACTAACTGCAGAGAGTATCTTATTCATAGTATAGTATTAATTTTAGTGTTATTGGATAGTAATGTTTTTCTGGGTAGTGAAAATCTATTTTTGAAAGATTCATGATGTGGAAAAATTCTTAAAAAATTATTTATATTGTACAACCTGTCTCCTGCTTCTTTACTTTGTCCCAATTATATTGTTATTAAGTTATAGTTAGTTAGGATATGTTTATTTAATTAATTTTAGACAATATAGTATGATAATACTGGTAGTCAGAATATATAAAAATGCAACTCAAATTTTTTATAGAGTTTGTGTCATAATGTTTTATTTGTATGGGTGTATGGAAATGTTTTAAATATATATTTACTGAATTTTTTCTATGCTTCTAAATAGAATCCTTCAAAAATAGATGTCTAACATCCAAAGAAAAAATTTCTATCCAGTGACACCAAAGTAAAGGCTATACAGTTAATAAGAAGCTCTGTTTTTTGGCTGTAGTAAATCAAGTATTAACCAATTGATAGATTTAAAATAATATCCTTGCATACTAAAACTTTTATAGTCCGTCTGCTACTATGCTGGAAAAAGTATGTATTTTTTTCATTATAGAGTATGTTTATCCATTTGTTATAGCTGTGTGCTTGACATAAATTCCAGGCTTTGAGTCTGCAATGACTAGATATGTTAGAGAACCTGTTGAACCTTGAGCCCTATCTGTGTACCTTAGATCCAATGATGACTACAGCCCTCTCTGCGGTGTTTTGAAAAATGAGGTATCAATGTCTCAAAACCCTCAGCAATACTTAGTTTCCTGAAAACTTGCAATCTGTAAAGAGGGCTGAATTCAATGCTCAAGTTCTCAACAGAAGGTACCAGATAGGCAATAGGGCTAGGTTTATCTATTCTAAGCCATGTAGATCAGCATCCCTTGGTTACCTCACCTAGAGGTAGGCCTTCAGTACTTCTTTTATGCCCACTTTGTTTCTATTGTTACCTTCTTTCATGTCTGTGCTAAATGGTTCATTCATAGTTCATGCTAAATTTTTCCTTCTTTTTACTCTTTTGCAATCACCTTTGTTGTGACCAGGTACTCTTGAACTAATGAACTAATAATAATACAAATTTTCCTACTTGCTTTCTTCATTCAAAATTATTTGTTTGAAGCATTTGTTTTGTATTTATCCTGACATCTATTTTGTTTTATTTTAGTATGATTTTGTATTCACTTATAATCTCTTGCTAAGGCATAATTGTATGGTGTTCTAACTTATCTTTTTTGTTGCCAGGCTGTAGACTTGAATAAACCACTTGAGAAGAGATCATACAATAAGGAGGAAGTCCCAACCTGCCACGACTTCAACAGCATCACAGCTGGCGCAGGACCAGGAGGAGGCGTGTCCCTTCTGGTGGGGCTGCTTGGGGGCCAGCTCCAGGTTATTGACCCCATTACTAAGGAAATCAACAAAACCTTCAATGCTGGAGAGGTGAGATCTTCCTCAAATTGAGTGGTTCTTTGTAGGGTGTAATTTTGACTCAATAATTCTATGTTCTATGAAAGCTTTTGGAGAAATTAGCCCTGAAGCCAACAGACATGGCTACCAACAGTTGACTGTTGGTGTAAAAGTCTCCATTGAAAAACCCTCTCCTCCTTCCCCTATTTTCTAAGCACAGAAATAGGAGCCCCATGGCTGAGGAAATATGATCCACATGTAAACGTTGCATCATGAATTCCTAAAATTATGCTCTGGGTTCTAATAAATGCCTCTAGTGGAACCCTTTGGGGTGCATTGGGTAGGCAATGTGGTTAGGTTAGTTATGTTTGTATGTCATGTGCTGTACAAACTGGTATCTCTTGGGTACACTGTTACATTACCTGGCCTGTAGATAACCTCCAGAATTTCTATTTTTTGTGCCCACTTTGCTTTTTTTCAATTTTCACACCTCTATCTCTTCTTAACTCGCTATTTCTTTGCCATGGAAATCCTGTGTTAGAACACATCTGTACAAAGATTCAACATTTCCTTAATTCAATACTAATGGTGCTTCCTTTTTATACTCTTCTGATTGCATTTCATGGGGACATAGAGCCTCAAAATAACTAGTTATCTAATAATCCAATATGTAATGGTGCTATTTTTCTAAGGGTGGTATGGCCCTCTGGTGAGTCATTTTGCAGCCAATGTGTTATTATTTTAAATTATTTTCTTTGATTCTTTTTCAGAGTATTATGCTCAACTTGAAAGTAGACTATTGAATAATTTGGCATGCCTGCATGATTTTGGGTACAGTCCATCCTCTCAAAATCCATCTTAATTTCTTCCAAATAATTTTCAGTTTATAATTTAAGATGTGATTCCATATTACACACCGGTATGTTTTTTTGATGATACCAATGCTTGTTCTGAGAATACACGGCAATCCCAAGAAATTTCATACGTTGCGCCCTTTTTTTGGTGTGTGTTAATGATCATTTCATTTTTCGTGGACGAACATTCCATTTGCTAGTTCCAAAATCGACCAGTGGCCGAAACAGTCTCTCTCTTCTCCCTTGCAGCGGTTGATAGACAAAAGCAAAGTGACGTGCGTGCGGTGGGTCCCGGGCTCTGTGAACCAGTTCCTGTGTGCACACCAGAGCGGCAACATGTACCTCTACAACGAGGAGCTCGTGTGTGCACTCGACAGACCGCACTACCAGCTCTTCAAAGAAGGCGACGGCTTCTCAATATACACTTGTAAAACGAAAACTACCCGCAACCCTCTCTACAGATGGAGTCTCGGAGACATGGCTGTCAACGAGTTTGCTTTCTCCCCCTGCTCGAAGTATATAGCTGTCGTTTCCCAAGATGGTTTCCTTAGGATATTTAATTTTAACACAATGGACTTGATAGGGAGCTGCCGGAGCTACTATGGAGGCTTGATATGTGTGTGTTGGTCCCCAGACGGACGCTATGTCGTGTGTGGTGGAGAAGATGACCTGCTGACTATTTGGTCCTTCAATGAGCGGCGGGTTGTAGCCAGAGGTGCAGGCCATAAGAGCTGGGTCACTGTTGTTGCTTTTGACCCATACACGACGCTTTACGGAGAAATGGACGGTGTAGTCATGCATAATGAAGAATCTTACAATAGAAATAACTACAATAGTACTGAAAGAAGTGGTAAATTTCGAAGCAAACCCCCTGTTGTCAACTCGCGTCCCAATTCTGTAGTTTCCGATGGTTTAAATGCGACGTGTTATCGGCTAGGTTCTGTTGGCCAGGACACGTTACTCTGTCTGTGGGACCTAAAGGACGATTATTTGCGACAGTCGTACTACAGACCTCGCTCTAGCACCGTGGTCAGCAATGTGGGTTCGGTTGGTTGCCCCTCCATTAACACCAATGCGCATTCCACTTCTATATCTGCCAACTCGACTCAAAATTCCGCGAAAAGTACCAATCACGTCAAAGAGAACAGCAATTCTTCAGGACCTCCCTCTGCCCTCTCTGCTAACTCCCTGACAGCCAAACTCGCGAGCCTGAACTTCGTAGACAGGCGCAGCGGCGACAAGGCTGCAGAGAAGGACCACAAGCGGAGCTTGAGCCTGGCGGCCCGCAATTCCTCTAGCAACCTGCACAAGAAGGAGAGCAGAAGCAGCAATCACAGCAATGCTGCAGAGGGGGACGTCTCGTCACCTTCCCCCAGCAGCAAGTGTGGTGTGGGTACGGCTCAGTGTCCCCGCATGGACGAGTGCCCCCTGCTCGAGCCTCTCGTCTGCAAGAAGATAGGCCACGAGCGTCTCACCGGGCTGGTGTTCAGAGAGGACTCCATCGTGACCGCGTGCCAGGATGGCTGCATCCACACCTGGTGTCGTCCTGGCAAACAGGTCTGACTCGAGTTCACATAGCCTTAAATGGAGCGAGGTTTATTATATACGAATATTACGTAAAGGGTTGTTCGTGTTCTATGCCTTTCTGTGCATCCTCACCCTGGTTGTGGATGAAACCAATATTTCAGAAGTAAACTGCATTATTTCTTATTTTTTTCAGGGGTGACGGGGGTTTTGACAACATTAATGACACGCCTACTTTATGACACAAAAATTATGCTACGTCGAATATGTTCTTTAACTTGCGAGTGTGATCTACTGTTGGCGTTTTAATTGACGTTCCAAAAAATAAAGGTTAAATATTTATTGCAATTGTAGGTATTTTGGAGCACCGCTAGGCTACCTCAGCTTTAGATAGGCCTTCGGNGCATAGATTCCCCGTTCTCCTAAGTCCATACTAAATGGTTTCTACTCTTTCGATGCGGTATAGCTCTCAAGGCCGGTGCATTGCGTCTAACCCCAATAATAATAATAATGTAAGTATTTTTTTTTCGTTGTTACTTAAACTGGGGAGCTCAACTGACATGAAGACAAGTAATTTTTTGCCGCATTGTATTCTTGAGAACACTGCTTACTTCTGCAGTATTAATCATCCCATTAGTGCAAATTTTATTTTGAATTTTAAAATATAGCTTTTTCAATAGTCATGGCAGCAGGACACAAGCTTCAATGGAAATTCGTCATTCACGATGTAATGCGCAGTGACATGAGATTATGTTTATGTGTCGAAACTACTAATGCACTGGCGTTTTCTTTTTTGTCAGACAATTTTCTAAAGAGTTTTCCTTTTATCAGAAACACGTCGTAAAGCTCAGCAACGTAGCGTTCCTGGTTCCTAATTGACGAGGCTGCCCATCTATTTGAAGGACCTTGCTTTTAATTCTGAGAGCTTGCACTGTTGGTAGCACAAGGCACATTTGCTGTTAAGGACCCTCGGGGAATAGGTAGTATTCCCGAGCTGTTCTTTCGAATTGAACCGCTTAACGAATTTATCATGTAAACTGAAAGGGAACTTGAAACTGAAAACAAACTATACACTGAATCAGAAAATGAACCCAAACCTGAAACTTATGCGATGCCTTTTTTTTAAAGTAAGTTAGCAAAATAATACAGACTTTGATGACTAATATAGGAAAAATTCACGCCTCTTGAATCTGATATATCTCTGCCGAGATCGCCTGTGGAGGCTGCCGCGGTAAAATTTGAGAAATAATAGGTTTTTGTTAAAGTAGTTCTCCAGCATTGAGTGTGCGTCGCATCCTACCTCGTTTTTCTTGACCGTGAACTAAGCTGATCGTTGCAGGTGGGAGCAGCTCTACACTCTAGTCCAAGTCCCTCGTCTGCTGGACTGCCCCAGCCCCTCACCCCCGGAGGTACCGTCGTCTAGCACCTCCATCCCCCTCAAGACTGACGCTTCTGATCCGCTTCAGTGGTGTGACTACTGCTCCTGTGTACTGGCCTGCACACCTGTTCGTGGGGAACGGTACTGGGGCTGCCATGAGCCGATTGCCGTGTCGAGGCAACATCAAGCATACCATGTCAGAAAGATTTTATAAATTCTGAGGTCCGGCTGATTGCAACTGCTTGCTCGTCCCTTTGCCTGGGGGAAGAGCTGCGTGTTTGTTGAGCCCTAACCTAACGATGCTGAGCTGTGTCTCTATTACTCTAGCGTGATGTATCCTGGACAGGCAGTGTGCCGTAGGGCGTGCGCGGTCCTCACCTAGCCTTCAGATTTATCTTTAACGAAGCTCATGCCTGTAGTGGCCATGCAAACAGTTATCTAATTTATATCTTAACTTATATTTAACCGAGTCAAACCAAAATCTATGTAACTACTTTCTATGTATAAAGTATATATATATGTTAATGAATATATCTAGTGAACTTCATATGTATAGATTCCTGACTACCTATGACGACTTGTGGGTGAAACATACCAAATGGCTCCATTATTAGTAGATATGGTATCCTTGCATATAAAATGTATATTCATCTACCTTATTCAATGTTCAATTCTTGCCTGTAATTACTCCGACTCAAAAAACGTGCGAATGCATTTACGTGCTATGAGCTAGCAATGAGAATATGGTGGCAGGATCGTGCCATCTCAGCAGTAGTCCACCCTGGGTGATCACTCAGCAAGAGACTCGCGGCTGCTAAACTCCACGGCATCTGTTTGAATGTTTTCGCTAGGTCGGTCGCGGTGACGCTTTTGCACGGTCTGTAGAAAATGCGTTCTATCTGTTTTATATCAACAAGTATTTTGGAAATGTGCAAGAATTGTGTGGAAAGTTCAGTACCGTTGTTGGTTGTTACCCTGTGATACATCTATTGGAGGATGTTTCATTGAGCGCACGTTAGCAGTACGTCGTACGCCTGGCGGTGAAGTGCTTCACTTTAGGATGTTGTGTGCACGTGTAGTGACATTGATGAGTAGTTGCTATGCAGACACGACTTGTACTGCCTCATGAGCCCGTCTTTGTGTTGCTTGAGTGCTGCGAATTCTTTAAAGGTTTCACATGAGTCACGTCTTCAGCTACCTCTGTGGGGCCCATTGTGCAGCTGCGGTAACCTTAAGCTCTTCCTAGAATACAATATTTTGTGATACTTCTCGATTTCAAAGCCACGCATGTGTGAATAAGCTTCCAAATGAGAAGTCATTATCCTCATTTCTTCGACGGATCATAACTTTTTAAAACAGCCGATACATTTCGGGCAGGCGCAGCATTTTTGTGCGAGACTCGTCGTGAACGTGCGTGAGGTACTCGACTCACTTTGACGGTGCACTGAGTCATTTGCCTCAGCAGCTTTGGGGGTAAGCCTTTGTTAAAGGTTTCGTTCTTTAGCAGAGTAGAACAAATAGCTGTGGTGAGACTCCAACGCAAGCCAATTCTTTCCCTTGATTTTTATTTGCGTTCGAGTTGCTGGTTGGGGTCTTGAAGCCAGTCTGAAAAAAGGTGTTCTGAATTTCCTTGGACGTAGAGAATGATTAATTAGTAATTCAATTCGTAATTTTGGTGTGTAAAGGCAGCTATAGAGTACCTAGGGTCTTTCAGCAGAACAGGAACTTTTTGAAACCCAAATAAAAAAAATCCAATATAAAAATTTCATTGGCTGCACTTGAACTACTGCAACTTGCTTTTTTTAAGAGACAGTAATTCAAATTAACATTGTTCAAAAATTATGTCCTGTAGATGGCGCCCTGCTCTATGTACCTCGCAAGGCAATCAATGGCAGCTGGGCGAGAATTCCTCGGCTACCGTGTGCACATCCGAGAATTGCACATCTCAAGGCTGACATTCCCTGGCCCCTAAGGTCTCCAGACTTGTCCCGTGGTGATTTTATCTCAAGAGACCACGCTGAGAGTCAGATCAGGGTCCACACGACTCGACTAAGAGCACTGGATGAATTGAAACAAAGAATTCAAAATGAATTTATATAATCGCAGATTGGAGGAATGCATACGTAGAGGAGGACGTTATCTACAGGACGTAATTTTCAAACATTATTTGAATTATTTTCTAAAAGGCAAGCTGTAGGGGATCAATTGTTTTTAATTTTTATTGAGTTTTTCAAAAGTCCCGGTTTTTCTGCGTTACCCTGTACATTCAGCAATGACTAGTGCAGTAAATTTGTTTGTGGAGCAGAGTTGTTTGTTGAGGCCTACTTCTTGAGACAGCTACTCCAGTTGCTGAGCGCGCGTGCGGGTGGGCGGAGTTTCACAGCTGTGAAGCTCAAGCGGAGCTGTCCTATCACTCGACGGAAGTGTAGCCTTGCTGGGTTGATTTTTAAGTCTAGAGAATTCTCAATTATGTTCCGAGAAATTGGTGTCTCAGTACATGTATGGCGATGAAGACTGTCATCATAATTAGGTGAGAAGCTGATCTTAAATAAACGAGTTCAGATCAATGATTAAATTCTGTTGAAGGAGTTAATCAGAGCGACTAATTTGAAGGTAGATAATAGGCTTCTTTTTACTCTGTTAATAAAAACGAGCGCTTGTAACATTCCTGCTAGCAGTTTTTGTCTTGAATTGAAATGAGTTTCCTCGTGCTATTATTCTCGTGTGTATTCCTATAATAACTAGCGACTTCATTTTTGTTGTGCTAGTGTATCTTAGGGACTAAGGGCTCCTAGATCTGTTGAGAAAGTTAATTACGAGTCTGCTGTGGGTGCAGTGAGAACTAAGCCAAGAGTTCTTGACACTAACATTCTTCACCTAATGGAGTTTTCTAACGAATAGCGTTATTGACCAGGCAATAAAGGCTTGCTTGTACTTTGGTCTCCTAGTTTTTTTCTTTTATCGCTAGATTTTCGGTTTTCGAAACATATGAGTTGGTGAATCCCTACTCCTGATAGTGGTAGCAATAAATTTCCATCACACACTGGACTTTTTCCCGCGGCTTGATGCTCATATACTTCTCATAAACTTCTTCCTTCCAAACATGAACTTTTTTTTGACACGTCTGATAATAAGTGATGGAGTGTTAGTGTTGCGTGTGTGTGTGTCTGTGTCTGGCTGACCGCAGCAGAGCGAGGTCTTCGTGCTAGGCAGTCGAGTGAGTTATGTTAAGTTCGCCTGGCCTTCGATGGCTTCTTAAGTGCAACAAATGTTCCGGTTTCTTCGATCTACTGCAGTGAGTTGAGTGTCTAGTGTAGAGTGTTCAAGTTGATGAAAAAATGCGTCCAGATGATTGAGTTTAACCATTTTTTTGCACTTACGTCAGTACTGATATTCTACGTTGTCTTGCAGCTCTTTGTTACATTTTCTTCTTAGATGGCAGAGTGACCAGGCAGTCTTTGTCGTTTAAATATCGGATTTTTTATTGGGGACATGTTTTTATCGCCACAATCCAAACTGAAGACTTCATCATCACGTGTGCCCGTTGCTCAGCCAACTAACCTCTCGCTGTAATCATCGGTGGCCAATTTTGAGACTTGGAAACACAGAGGCCATTTCTTCTTCACGTTTGTTTTTTTGTTTCGTTTCCCTCTTCAGCAGACGGGCACATGCGAGAAATAAAGAGGGCTAAAATACCCAAAGCCTCCCAAAACTTCTCTTCTGCTTCCGTATCTCAAATTTTAGTCTTGTTGTAATGGACATAAAATTGAAAAATGAATTCGAGCAAAACTGATCCGCGTAAGCGCTGTTTCAGAATGCTGAACGCAGAACTCGGTTGCGGACGTTGGTGCTGTGCACGTGAGGAGCAGGTCAAGGGGGCCAATTTTCTTGGTAGGTCTTGCGCCCTCTCGTTTGAAGAGGAGCTTGAAGGTTTCATGGGGGCGAACTGGCACATCTTAAATCGAGAGCCGGAGACTATGAGTCTCTTACTCGCTAGGAACTAATAACGTAACCTGCCAGTTCACACGATGATTGTATCGAAAGTAAGTTGTGTTTTGCCACAATTTTTTGAATCGAGAATTAGTCTTAGCTCATTTGCTTGTCGCTTCCAATTCACAATGTAGAATTTCTTCACCAGTGGCTGTAGCGTGCGAGATTTCTTCAAAAGCTTCATGCTGTTATAGCAGGTTTGTTGGTTTTCTGTTAGTCAGTGTACTGCCGTCATGTGATCTTGAATTGTTATTTATGTTAATATTTGTGACTTAGAAACACGTTCGTTACTTCGCAGCACCTGGTGCCATGTTTGCTGTCCCTTGATGAGTTCAGCCTCTGTGAATACGCTATTTGCTTCATGTCTTCGTGTTGATGGGCACACTTCATTTCGGCTCGATTATTTACGTGACCATTTCAGGGTATTTGCGCCTTCATAACCTGGGTGGCGAATTGCAGCTGTGGAGCGTTGTGTCGTGCCTACTTACCTCTCTTCTTTGTGTTGCAACACTTGTGTGGTACTCGTACATTTGGCATTGTCAGTATCCTCTCGTACATTTGAAGTTGACAGATTAACCTTGCGTACGTTTGGCATTTCCGGACCTACCTCCTGCCTACGGTATGGAGATGGTCCTTGAGTGCATTCCTTGGGTGCTGGATGCACTTACCATATTTTCAGAGTACGTTGAGCTTTCGTGCTAACATCGATCTTCGTCCTGTACTTCTGGGCATTAGTGTCTCTGAGGAGCATCGCAGGAAGCTGCTGACGCTTGCAGCGGAAACAGGTCTCGTGGGTTGTGCACCACTGCACGCCAGCCCTCGCGCGTGGCAGCGGTGCGCTTTATTAGTGCTCCCCATTACGAAATTGCTGTGGGCTCGAAACGCTCATAGTCGAGTCGAAAAGTACTACGGCAGCTCCGGAAATATAATCCAATTTGCGTTATGGCCTGATAGTGGAATCAAGTGACGAGACCGGAGCAGATTTATATATATTATCGCGTGTTTCTTTAACGGACGAATTATTTCAGGACCAGGTGCGAGAATTGCCGCCTAAGCTCTCACTGAAGTACTTTGTTTTCTTCAGGGGTGTGGTGCGTGATGGTAGAGAAGTACTGACACTGAGATATTATTGAATACTTGTCTCCTTGTTGTTTTGTTTGTCTCTTTTAAGTAAGGTGGAAACTTTTCATAATGAGTCTTCCATTATTTACTCGTTATGTTGATAGTAAATTTTCGCTTCGAATGGCCGCTATTCTTTTTAACGAAGCCAAATCCGCTGAAAACCCCTTAGTTTTGATTTGGGTATCCTGTATGTGAGGAATTTCATGTATCATTGTTCGCATTTTATTTGTTGGAATCCCTTAGTTCGTAAGCGTTTTATTTTCCATTTTTGTGTGAGCAATTCGTGTAGCTGGCTGCACTTTATGATTGGAACCGAGATAGCTGTTTCATTTTCCTTTTTTTTTTTGCTGTACCGTCCCCTTGCTGCATTATAATTGAGTTCGTTCGTTGTCCTACCGGAGAGAATCCTTCTTTGTGTGTGAGTAGACGGAGTCTCTAAGGACTGTTTTTGGGTCGAAGTCAAACTAGGACGCTCACTTTGCTGATGTATGGCGCAACAACACCCTGCTGAGGTGTGGTACAACACCCTGCTGAGGTATGGTACAATACCCTGCTGAGGTATGGTACAACACCCTGCTGAGGTGTGGTACAACAACACCCTGCTGAGGTGTGGTACAACACCCTGCTGAGGTATGGCACACTTGAGAATAAGGTGGAGCGGTTCACGGGAAACCAAGGCTTGGTGTCTGGTGGAAGCGGTCCTCATTGACCCTTCGCGTGTGGATATGTTGGAGATTTTGTCGTAATAGCAGCGGCCTTTTAGGTTTTTGTCGTTGGC
The DNA here is from genome assembly GCA_014899125.1 of Orchestia grillus. Classification (NCBI taxonomy): domain Eukaryota; kingdom Metazoa; phylum Arthropoda; class Malacostraca; order Amphipoda; family Talitridae; genus Orchestia; species Orchestia grillus. Next base: position 1,507 of record VOMN01105601.1, on the reverse strand, counting down.
AAGGATTCTTCTTGGATGTGTGTTGGTGTCTACTTTCAGGTTCATTATCTCATCACAGTCGTGTAGAGTTTTATGACGTTGGATTTTTGAATTTGGAGCCGTGCGTTGATTGCGTGACTGGCAAGAGCTGCTCTGCGTTTCCAATTTTGGTGTCTGACATGAAAATGTGCGTCTCGTTTAATTTTTAAATCTGAGAGACAATTTTTTACAGTATGGGTAATGAAATGTGTGTCAGCCATCAAATTTGGGGCACAACAACTCAGCTTATGAAGGTGAGCGAGTTTGTCTTTCGCTTACGTCGCTCGCCCACCAGTGCTGACTGCAGCGCCCTCCACTCACGTGACTTTTTCTGGCTTAAGAAGTGTTCTCTGTGAGGGAGGGTGCAGATGAACTACTGTGAGGTAGCTGGTGTAAACTTTCTAGCCGGCTTGCCCGATCAGCTGTGGGGTCTGATGTACATGCATGAAAGTCCGTCTTGCTGCACTGACCTTGGGTGTTAGGGGCGCGAGTTATTTTATGGCAGATGATACTTTCATGCTTTGGTCCAGAACTACTTCTACTATTATTATTATGAAAATGTTTAGTCTATATTGTTATCCGTGATTTCAAGTGTACGATGCTACCGTTTTCTTTTTCATGCTCTTGTTATTATTAAACTGTATAGCCATGCTAACATTTATTTTGCCTTTACTCCCGGGTTGTGAAAGAGGGTCAACGAGAGCAATGCTCTTTCTAATCCCAGCCGTATGGCCCCAGGACTTGATTTCGTTCTGCATACCAATATAACCTTACACTTGGCTATACTCTGTGGGACCCAAGATGGGCCACTGTAACACCTGCCGTAAACGACGGAAAGCCTGATTGAACGAGAAATATTTTGTAACGCTGTGTTGATACTTAGCATTTGTGACGGCTAAAGAGTGGTGACTTATGGTAACAGCACCTAATGACCACCAAAAGTACTCTCGATTGTTTTAGATTTAGAACATAATACCGTTTAACCTGTTAATGGGTATTGGCATCACACGATAACCGCGTTATTGTTGCAATCGTACGGTCGCTGTCGATTACACGTAGCGTGGGTGTGCAACACCGGCTATCTGGGCGGTGTTGCACAATCGTGTGTGTGCGGTGATTGTTAACACAACACCGGTTACAGTAACAATCACCGGTTACTGTTGAAGTCTCTTTTTAAATCGTTATACCTCGTGTCTTAGGTACGACTTCTGTTAAATTTTAAATTATCGACTGGACATTATTCGGGTCATACCACACCTCTGGGTGTGGTGGTGTGTAACGAATATAATTGATACCTACAATGTGAGGCACATTCAGTGCTATCTATACCTTTTCCATGTCTATTTGCACCAAATGAAATTAAATTTACACCGAATGAAGATCAATTTGCCTCAAATGTAATTTATGAAACTAAATCAGGAAACTGTTAAATTTATTCTGATGAATATAACATTTGAAAGAAGAATTAATTTATATTTTTTCTTGAAGC
>VOMN01105599.1:0-18246 GCA_014899125.1 Orchestia grillus | reverse complement strand
GAGTGTGAAAATAAATTATCGTCTATGAGAGAACTCAGCTGAAATGATGTCGATATGTTGGATTCTACGAAGAGTGACAATGATACTTAATCTCTATGGAATAAAAGTTCTTTCGGTATTTGAAAATAGCAAGTTTGAAGCAGTGCGACTTCATTAGCAATATTGCTTTCCTTGATTGTGCAGAAATCATTGAAGGATACTAAATTTGCTTCTATATTATGCAAAGGAACAAAAGCCAAGCACTCGAGCATTTGACTGGGTGCACCGCCCAGCAGAGTAGTAATAAAGTGGTCTAAATCGGGTGCCCGGAGCATGCCGAGTTGCAGGCTAAAGCTACGGTAAGATAAAGTTAATACTTATGAGTATTAACTTCAAATTATCATAGCCAATATGAAGGTACAATAGCCCTTTGCCCCCTATCCCTCCTGCTATCCTTGAAGTGGCAAACTGGAACAAGGAATTGCCAAAAATATGAACTAAATTCGTACAGTCCAAGCCCAAGCCTCGGAAGCCACACAGCATCCCGACCACCCTTTCTGCTTCGCAATCCGCGTTCTTAGGCATTCTATATCTTCCATCGGCCTTAAATTAAACAACTTGAACTCAGGGAAAACAAATGCTGCTGTAATTTTACTCAAGCATAGTTTCACCGCTCTTGTCTTGCGTCGATCAGTACTTCCGGAAAAATGATGGGCTTCCCAGCCTTTGAGCAACCGAACTAGAATAAAATCCCTTGATTCTGATATTCCCGTAGTCTGACTGCATGCTAACTGGGATGCGGCACTCGACCATTTGCTTCGTAGTTTGCTGTGGGGAATTACCCTCTGCTCACCGAGCTCTCCCGGACTTGTGCTCTCCACTTAGTGTAAGGTGCGTCGCCATTTATCATTGTACACTACGTCATTGTTCCTTCAAGCTCCCAGTCATGATGTCTATCGGAGGTATCGATCTGCATTACTTAAGGTTTTCAAGCACAGCTGTCTCGTGTTGCATTTATTCAACTAGGCCAGCATGTAAAGGTGCGGTGCCACACCTGATGCGTCATGCTTGCATTTTCATTCTTTTCACTTCTCGTCATCGCGCTGGTGTTGCTGTTTTAAAATACGTCGATCACTTGCACTCCATGAAGCATATTGAATCTCTACATTCAAATTTTACAGTGCACATTAACTTCGTCTTAGAAAACTAACCGTAATTTTTAATAAGGAATAAACGCCGAGGTAAACTTTATTCATGTGATGGAACTGGAATTACATTTGTTGTTGTTGAGGTGGCGTTCGAAAAGAATTCATGTTTGGCGAGTGTTATCTTATAAAAGTAAAAAATTGTTTGCATCAGGAGCTTCGGGCGACTGCTTTTGTGATTGATCGATTCAATTTTATCAAACTCTTCACTAATCTGCTAACTAGCTTCCATCTTCAAGGCCTGCACGATTTCGCAGCAGGATAAGATTCATGACCAAAACACTGTTGCCGTCTTGTTAACATGTGCAGTCAGATAACCCTGAAGTTCAAAATTGCGTACGGGAGATAGAGACCAGGGGTAGGACTTGAAAGCAACATTTTTAAGTGAAGTTTTAGCACATTCTGTTAAATAGCCAAGTCCTCGCTGGTGGATAAAAAAGGGGCTCTGTGAGTATGCGAGTACTTAGAGAAACCTACAATTGAACGCTTAATAAGTTCTTACGGTCGCGACATAAATTGGCTACAATATTTAACATTGTCTAGCTTACGGCTCAGTGCTTCACGGGTGTCGACTCCAACCCTCCTATAAGTCTGCATTGAGGCGAAAAAATACCCTAAAATATTCAGTAAACTTCTGTACGGTGAATACCTTGGAAATGCTGAGCAAAAGGGCGTGCTGTGCGTGATGGCGGAAGGGTAAATACCCTGGAAACATTGCCTGAAGTTCTGAGCTTCTGAACCGGATATTCGTTGGGCGTAAGCCGTCATTAATGGGGATGTTTTTGTTTGTTGGCCGTCTTAAATTGGTGAAATTGTTTCGATTCAGGGACGTCCCAGATTTTTTTTTAAAACGAACCTGTGACGCAGCCCAATTTTTTCTTGCTTATTTCGAGTACTTGGGCAGGGTTGTTTTCTCACCGGGAAGTTTCCGAAAGTAAATTTTATCGTTTTCAACGCTTTCAGTTCTAGATTATTCACCCATAAATGTACACTGTTGAGTAAAACCATTTATTGTTCTGTTTGAAAATAAGACGCTTCTGAAGACGTTAATTCTGTCGGTCGATGAACTTGAAAGAAAGATTTTGAAACAAGTCTCTTTAATCACGAGGTAAAAGGCTATTCCTTGAAGGGAGTCGTAAGCTGAATCTAAATTTATCCTAGTTCTATTGTGGGGCGAGAGTTCGAATCGACTGCAATGTGTTCTTGAGATAATAGGGATTATTTCTGAAGCAGAATTTTAAACACAATCTATCACTTGGAGCCTAACGACAACAGAAGGAATTTTCGGTAACAAGTATCGAGTATCCTAACAAGGCTGATGCGTGGGGAGGAGGACGTGTGCAGAACGGTGGCATGGAACTTAAGGCAACTTCGACAGCTCGATATTTTTTCTCCTACTTCAACATGCATGAGTTTTGCTGTTGAAGTTTTCATCCGAAACTAGAAAATGAGTCGGGGATGAAAAATTTGCGTACATTTTTTGCTTATCTGACGAGATTTGATTTCAATAAATTAGATAAGGGTATTTTCCCGAAAAGTGACATTTTCATACTATACCAAACATCCGAGATACGTGACTGTGCTCTGCAATGTGGAAAGCTGTCAGCTTAGCCTCCTCTACGTATCCTCGTGGTCATTCTGCATTAGCCACTCGATAATTACAGCTCTACGTCTCATTGTTTTTGTGTGTAGACTTGTTGTAGAACTTATATTCCGCTCCTCTCACCATTATGTTCAGTCTGCTTGTATCGCCTGCGGTGGTAGCAGCTTTAGACTACTGCTCTCATTGGTCGAGCGTATGTACGATTGTGCGAGCTTTCAATCTCACCGGAATTAATCATTTTTCATATTTTTCATCTGATACTAGCATTTTCAAATCGAATTGCGGAATACTCTTTTGGTATGGCCATTCAATGTATAAAAAATTTACACATCTCAACTTAACCGCACCCCAAAATATAAGTCGGACGAATGCGAAAAATAATGGGGAATCTAATAAGAATGAATGAAATTGAAAATTTGAAGTTTCAGTTTCCTGTGAAGCGATTAGTTTGTGGGCGGTTGAATAGAATTGAAATGGATTTATTTGTTGCACAGGTTGTAGGTTTCACAAACGGGTATTTAAGTTATACATGACCTCTATTTCATACTGTCTTGATTTTCTTCCAATCGGGTCCCAAAAATGACAGTTTTTCCATTAGTAAAGGACGTTGAATCCATGAGCGATCGGATCTACAATTTATTTTTATCTTGACCAGTTCGCTTGTTACTACCCATGTGTGTTTATGCACCATAATATTTTTATGTACATGCCTGTGTGTGCACTATGAAATTCTCACATGTCTGTGTAAACACCATGACGTTGTTGTGCACTATGAAATTTTTAGGCAGCAAACGAATGCTCCGATAAACAAAAACTACACTCCGCGCGTGCCAGACCTCTTTCTTCAGATCCGCTCGCTGAAGCTGTCGCGTTCGGTTCCACAGTGCTGATTAAGCAGGATCTGGAGCAACTCGGCGTACGTGAGATCCTTGAGCACGCTGTAGAGCAGCTCAGCCGAGACGCCGGAAATGCTTCGTTTGCATTGTTTCGGTTTTGGGAAAGCTGTTCGCTGGACGTGGCTTCTTATCGGCCCTCCCAGATCTCAAAGTATTGCAACTAAAATTTTCCCCGGAATCTCATCTTGGCCTAATTTTGCTTCGCATAGACTAAGCTCAGTTTACCATATCGACTTCACTTCCGCGTCGAACTCCACTTTTGTTGACCCGAGTTTCACTTTGGCCGATTAAATTTTATATTGCTTAAATGAAATCTACTCGTGTCAACCTGAACTTTACTCTTAACTAATTGAACTCTACTCGTACTTTTGACAAATTGATATCCACTCGTACTTGTGATGAATTGAACTTTACTCATACTTTTGACAAAATAAACTCTACTCGTACTTTTGACAAATTAAACTCTACTTGCACTTTTGAGGAATTAAACTCTACTCGTACTTTTGACAAATTAAACTCTACTCGCACTTTTGACAAATTAAACTCTACTCGTACTTTCGACAAATTGCACTCTACTCATACTTTCGACATAGCGAACTGTACTTTTGACAAATTGAACTCTACTTTTCACATATTGAACTCTACTTTTGACGTATTGAACTCTACTTTTGACACATTGAACTGTACTTTTGACATTTTGAGCTTTACTTTTGACGTATTGAACTCTACTTTTTGGCATATTGAACTCTACTTTTGACATAGCGATCTCTACTTTTGACATAGCGATTTCTACTTTTGACATAGCGAACTCTAATTTTGGGATATTGAACCCAACTTTTGACATAGTGAACTCTAATTTTGACTTATTGTACTCTAGTTTTGACTTATTGTACTCTTGTTTTGACTTATTGAACTCTAATTTTGACATATTGAACTCTAGTTTTGACATAATGAACTGTAGTTTTGACTTATTGAACTTTAGTTTTGACTTATTGAACTCTAGTACATAGTGAACTCTAATTTTGACATATTGAACTCTAATTTTGACTTATTGTACTCTAGTTTTGACTTATTGAACTCTAGTTTTGACTTATTGAACTCTAGTTTGACTTATTGAACTCTAGTTTCACTTATTGAACTCTAGTTTGTGCCGGATTAAACTCTAGTTTTTACCCAATTCAACTCTAGCTTTTACCCAATTCAACTCTAGTTTTTGTCCAATTCAACTTTAGTTCACTAAAATGAAATCTACAATATTTTTGCGAAGTTGGCTTCTGCTTTTGACGAGTCATTTTTCTCGACGTCACAATATATCTGACGTCGAGTAATTTTCATGTCACAGTATTACATAACTTGCATCACAGCGGTTTCATGACTTTCCGCAATCGGAACATAAATACTCATTCTCAGACATGCTCCACGTCTGACATATAATTATTTTGTTCCGCAATGTGACACTAGCTGGGTCAATGAACAAAATTAGAAATTGCATCATAGGTATCTGGAAGCTCGGTGGAGTTGGTGCACCTAATGATGTTATACAGTACATCTCCGCGATGTCATGTCAACGATGCATTGTTCATGAAGGAACACACCGAGCGTGTGCGTGACAGATCAGCTAGCGATTTTAAGTGCTCTAGCTGCGTCAGAATGAACCTAGTCTCTGCAACCTCTGTGTGAGTGGTCCCATCTCGCCAAACTTTGTCTAACTTGGGAGTAATGGAAGTGAACGCGCTATCGCTGTCGTGGCTTGAAGAGAAAGTTGGGCGCTCTGATGTGTTATGACTATGAAAATGGCTGTTTGGGGGAATCTGGGAAGCAATTATTTTCAGAAGTGGTACAAGAGAACTACTCACATCCGGACTCAGCGGAGTTTCCGGATACAAAGAGTCGCTTGCAAAGTCTGGCTTCGGGATTCATGTCGCGTTAGAATTAGTGAAGCAATATATGGCTTCACATTTATTTTGAATAATTTGTTGTAATAAAAACATTTCGTGATCGTCACTTTTTATGTTTAAAATTGCATTATTCTACGATATCAGAGTTTCTATTTTCCTCATATTCTATTGTCTTGCCTGCTAACACAAGTCGTTAGGACAGAGCATGTATCTGAAGTTATTAGAAGTAAATTTCCTGACAAGCAGGGAGTTAAAATTATCTCAGCATCCTACAATATGCATTTTAATTCAAACTTGCTCATCAAGATCTTGTTTGCGTATGCAGCACTCCCGATATGCAGCACTCCGAATATGCAGCACTCCGGACATGCAGCACTCCGGATATACGGCACTCCGGATNGCAGCACTCCGTATATGCAGTACTCCGGATATGCAGCACTCCGGATATGCAGCCCTCCGGATATGCAGCACTCCGGATATGCGGCACTCCGTATATGCAGCACTCCGTATATGCAGCACTCCGTATATGCAGCACTCCGGATATGCGGCACTCTGGAGCATACTAGCCCTGTATTTTAATGCCTGATTTTAGGAAAAGACTCACTGGGCTGAAGAACTTATTGCCTGTACTAGTTACGGCGCAGAGCAGTCGAATATCCTAACAATGACGTTACACTCGAATAATATTATTTTTTTTGATAGCCTTCTTCTATAACAGCTATTGTACAGTGCAGTCGTACATCAGTACACTGACTTAACGGTCGATGAAAATGACATTTGTGACACTCATTGGGTATCGAACCACTGCCCTTGGCGCTGGAATCCTTTTCTTATGAGATCTCGTGTACAAATGTTGACCTGGTGTGAGACCCGCTAAGCTAGGGAAAAAAATTACATTCATATTAGAACCATTTCATTTCAAAGATTTCATATTTGTGCTTTGTTGATATGATTTGATATTAGTTATGCGAAAGCTACTCGTCCTGTATAATAGATCCACTAATCTATAGCAAGTAGATTTTCCTTTCATCTGTCATGCTGAGATCAAGTAGTATGCTTTACCATAATGAGCACATTTAAATTTCATATCAAATATCCTTCAATGACAAAAGTATTTAATGATTCATTCTGTTCAATATGAAAGCCTTGAATAGTTCAGGTACCTAATGAAAGTTTTCTATCGCATGAAACATTTTCTCTACGAGGCATGGGAAACATCAAACGTCGGCTTCTATTGCAGGATCTATTTGTTTATCGTTTGCAGTACTAAATTTCGTATGTATTTAATAAGCCCATACTTGTTCTACTTGTAAGTAAATCAAATTTGGCTTAGAGTTACCGTAGAGTAAATTTTGTATGACTTTTCGCCCAATGCGTTTTGGAGTATTTAGGGTAGTTGAGAAGCTCTTCATTTCTCATCAATAAAATGGGAAATTGAAAACAAAATTGCCATCAGGAGTCCAATCAATATTGAATTATACGGCTTAAGGTTTAACTTTTTTGTGCATGAGTGGAGTCTGCACAGAAGTCCCTACAGTGATATTTCAGTGAAACACCTTTTTCGCGTTCTCGATCCCCTCAGAACGCATAGGACAGGCCATAGGGTTGGGATAGTTGGTTTGTCTGCCCTCTTCTATGGAAATTGGCGACCCCAGGGAGCACAGTTGGGTTACTTCAGCTATAGGAAAGCCTTTGGGACTTTTATCATTCGTGCCAACTTTGCTGCTTTCAATTTTCATACCTTCTTCGCTTTCTCTTCTTCATCTTTTCCTTCTCTTCCTTCTTAACTTGCTGTTTCTATGAGTAGGGAATCCGGTGTGATAACACACCTGTGCAGAGATTGCACGTTTTCCACAGTCCATAGTAAATGGTTCCTTCTTCTCTTAGCTCTTTTTGAATCCTGTTTTATGTGGATATGGCGTATTAAACTAACTAATAATTATTAGTTAGTTTAATACGCGATTAAACTAACTAATAATTATTAGTTAGTTTAATACGCGATTGATTATAATCAATCAATCGCGTTCTCAATGTCGTTCTGTAAAGACGTGCAAATGCAAAGTACATTCAGTACAGGAATTTCATCGCATTTTCTAAATTTGATGCATTTTCAGCTTATTTGCTGCCCGTCTTTTTCCCGCACCATTCAATGGAAATAGAGGTTTCCCATTCCCCTATTGCGAAATAATTTCAATAACAGGTTATAAGGATTGTGGAACCAACTAGATATGTACCGCAACAAGGTACTAGGAACGAATTTCATCCAAAATAATTTTAATGTTTCAGTGGGCTTCCTTGTTGAAGTTTTCGCCTGAACATCCGTTATTATCTTTAATTTGGGCCACCCGATGATTTTTTAGCCTTTAATTTGTGAATTTACAAATTGAGCGTAGAGAAAGACTGGGGTAGAAATAAGCCATACTGTTGATTCGCACCCGTACGAGCTCTGATCATTGCCTCCGATACGCTGTTCGGTTACCTCAGCTGTAGATAGGCCTTCGGAACTGCTATCATTCTTGCCCACTTTGCATCTTTCTATTTTTACACCTTCTTTGCGAGCTCTTGTCTGGTCTTTCTCGTTATTCTCAACTTTCAACGTGCAGTGAATCCTGAGTGAAAACTCCCCTTATGCACAGATTCCCCGTTCTCTATAGTTCATTCTAAATAGGAACTTCCCTTCGCTCGCTTGGGATCGCATTTCACGTGTACTAACTAATAATTATAATTATAGTAAAAATACCAGTCGTAGTAATAGCGTAAATGGTATCATTCGTACTGTCCTGGTGCGTTTCTCCATCTCACGGCCACACACCAAGCATCGCGACGTCGCACGATTTTTAACAAGCTGAGTGGGAACTGCGTCGTGTTACTGCTTTTGAGACGAGCTGCCCCTATTGGGCTGGTGGTGTTAGACACCTCCAAGCAGCGACTGTTAACTGTTCACACTGGTGGGCAGATCATGAAGCCTATTGGTCTCTTTTCACAGAGTTTCATGTCGTTTCATGCCTCGGTTCCCCATAGTTCGAAATTCTTTTCTTCCTTTCGTACTTAATTAGGGAATGGCGCTGAGTTTCATTCTAGTGATATCAACTATCCCTTGAAAGTAAGCTATGTATATATTTCTTTTTCCATTACATTCATTCCTATCGTAATCCATTTCTAACTCTTCTCTCATACGCATGTATTGACTTTTTTACATTTCTATCATTATTCAGTTTCTTCGAGGTGTAGGCCGAAGAAGAGTTACTCCAAAAGGTATAACCACTTGCTTATCCTGTTCTTATCTGTGTTTTCACATCATACTGATAAAATTAACAATAACCTAATTTCACTAGATTTCCAGACCCCTCATGGTGAAGGAGTCATGCCGGTACCTTTAATTCTTCTCAAGGCAAATTAATGTTCTTAGTTTCACGCTCCACAGAGCGTCCCAAGCGACCTGTATCAGAGCCTGAAATTTCGACACCGGGTCGTATGTCAGAGCCTGAGATTTATTTTGTATTCGCTCTTGATCAGAAATTAGAGAGAGTGCCTGAACTCGTGCGCTAATGTTCTCGTTCATGTACCTTCTGCGCCCTAAAGTTCTTTAAGATAGAAACGTATAGGTTCTTATTATGGGCCTAGGTACTTTACTTAAGTGAATTTGCACGCGTTGTATTTAACATGGAAGCATGAGTTGAAGTGAATGCCTGCCTCGACGATTATTCATTAGATCGAAGTAGATTATCGGCCACGGAATTAAAAATTAAAGATTGATGTTTCGATGTGATTTGCTTTTCTGATTGTGGGCACTAGAGTTAGTTCTTGGTTAGTTTTTAAAACGCGACGTACTGTGTTACGTGACATGCGAACCACTTATTTCGGAATAAACTGTCTTTCCTCTCTTCGAAACAGTCCAAGTTTGTGCAGTACAATTGTGAACTCACGTCATGTCGGTAATATATATTTTACCAGAACTAGGGGATACACATCCGTAGAAACTTTGACATACAATTCTAATTTGAATTATAGACGTTTCCTTTTGTACAATTCATGATAGGTACAACTTCTTGATTCTATTTTGTAGCCTGTAAATTAGGCTGTCATCGTTGTAATGAGCCATCTTTCAACTACAATTTTTGAATTTTTATAAGGTATCTACAAAGTGTCACTCGATGATTTCAGTTAGTGCTTGCCTTGTTGGTGCTTTGCACCACTTCACGCCGAGCGATTGTTAATAAGATTCACAATTAGAAGTCTCGACGCCTCAACCATACCTAATTTTAAGATTGTTGTCCTACTACTTGGAAACTAGATTTGAACCATTCATTGTATGTGACTGATGTTCAAATGAACGATTTATTTTTCTTTTTTTCGTTTTGTATGATGTTCAAGAGCATGCTGAAAGAACATGGTAGTATTCCATTGTACTTGCAGACGCCGAAGCGAGAAAATTGAGAAATTTTTGATTTCGCATTAACGGAAAACGTCAGCTTTATTAAGAAGCCTCAAATGCCCGCACCGTTAGAAATGGACGTTATTTCAACCCCTATGCCACCACAGAATATATTTACATTAATCAAAAACTGAAACTTTTCATCAACCTATTTTCCAGATAAAGGTAAATCTGTCTCTAACGATGGGACATTCCTGCGCCTTCATGGCTGGTAGACGAGCGTTCGTGTGCGTGTGTGAGTGAGTGTGTGTGTACGCGAGGTAGCGGCCTCGAACGGTCGTGATGATCCTCTTTTCTCAGTGAACTCGGCCAACTTTGTTCTCCTCTGGCGCAGTGTTTGCGCTTGCGGTAGACGGGCTGTGGAGTGTGTTTGTAGAGCGGATCTGCTAGTCACTCCAGGGGCCGGGTAATGACCCGTGCTCACAGTCCAGCCGGTGTTATGGTAATGGACATTTCAGGATATTTCACGAGATGTTCAGCTAAGTTGTTCTGAAGACGCCGTTCGTTTTCTTGTTGGGTTGAAAATACCATTTGATGAAGAGGATTAAAGGAGCTCGTTTTTGAGATGAGAAGCTACTGCGCCAAAGAAGCTACTGAACGACTGATGTCGGACACTTCTCAACCTGAAGTTCTGCATTATGCTCCTAAACCAACGATATGATACCATAATTGTCAATCGCAGATGATCATCTGCGCAAAAATATTAACTCTAAATCGCTGAAGATAGTTTTCAATGATATGTCGTTTATTCCAGATGTCGCTTTACTCTGTGATATAACTCTAAATATGGCTGTGCAAACCTTAATTTCATAAAGCTCATACTTCGTTGTATGAAAAGCACCAGTGCTTTGATCTCACTTAAAGAGGTTGAAATTAACGTACCTTCAACGATGGAGTTGGGAAATTATCCGTAACATTTTAATTTTCCTTATGTAAGGCGTAAGGTAAATAATTTTTTTCGTATTAAATAGGATAATTATTTGAGGCATCAATCGTTGTCATGTTAATATACTTCTGAAGTCCTAGACTAACACAATGGCATAGTGCTAATTCATAATGTGAACCACATAACTTTTTCAACCAGAAACTTTGTACTTTATTTTACTATGAAGTACGGGAAAAAGGTTACGAGCGCTTCCGTAGAATAGACTAAAACGCACCAAAAATTTTGTATTAACAGGTTTTCAGGGGCACACGTATGCTCCAGCCGAGATGAAGGGTTAAGACAGTAATGATTCAAATTAAACGTTCCATTTTTATTGTTCATGATAAAATGACGCATAGATATTTGATGCGTCCTTCGCTTTCACTATAAATCCGATTTAACTGTAAAAAGTAGTTCACTTCCGACTCATAGAGGATCGCTCTTTTTTTACACGATGACAAACGTGATTAGAAAACGTGTTAGCCATTCCTCTATGGCTGTCTGACATAGGGCTTAGGTAAGCTGGATCAGCCCCACGCTTGATTAAGTCCTCAAGACCAAGTATGTCAAGACACGCCATAGTACCAGATGCCTGACGAGTCCGTGTGTTCCTTTCTTCTTCTCCGCCGGCTGCACGTCGTCCCATTATCACGTCATCTGACTTTGGTGTGTCGTTATTCATGTGCTGTGCAATGTAGGTATTTCTCCGAGAGACCAGCTCATCGGTTGTTCAGCATTATCGATTTTGTTTTCATCGACTAGTTGTTGGGTAAAAATTATGCTACAGCAATAATTTTTGCAATTCATGTGGCAGCACAAAACGTGGACTCGACTTTTCGTTGTGCAGGAATTTCAAAGAATGTTTGTAGATCATCTTGCTCACTTTCCATGTGCAATAGTTGACGACCATAAATCGGTGATTCTCATGCCACTGAAGGTTTTGATCGAGCGTATGATCCTTCAAGCTCAGAAAGTCACGTTGCACTTCTAAAATGGCGTTTATTTCCTACGTGCATTTCAGCTGCCGAATGCTATGGGGTTAAAAAAACAGAAAAAGATTGAGACAAATATTGATGCTTGGCACCTCACTTATATCACCATTTAAATTTAATGATGAGTCGTTATTAACCTCTTTATTCTGTGTAGAAATAAAACTGTTCTTAAAATATGAAGGCTCAGTGTCTTTCCGAATACACTGTATGTCCATTAGGAGTTTGATGTATTTCATCTCATATAAAAATGTTTAGAAATCCTCAGTTCTTTTAGATTTTCTGCACCCGTAGATAATGATAGAACCGATCCAAGATCATATTATTTCCAACTGCACAGTTCTTTGAATTCAATTTAAATGATTATCATTTCACGATAAATTGTTACTGGCCTATACTTTTCCTTAGCTAAGTTTCAACAATAAGGTTGAATTTTGATGTTGCAGTGCGTTTGTATTGAAAATTAAATTGTTTTTGCAATCACCTCGTGTTACGAAACTGCTTTTGGCTGTCTTAGACTAGTAGCGCTTAGACTTGGCGCTTTGACTAGTATCGAGGCAGTCAAAAGCTGGAGGTGCAAGAACCTATTCACATTTCCAGAACTATGGGAAATTTGAATACAACGTAAAACTTCCTCGTCTACAAAAAAAGGTGGTGTAATTTAAAACTTAATCTGGCAGCTGCTCAACTGTGAAAATAATGTACTCAACTGCTGAAAACTCGTGTAACAAATGTGCTAACCATGTAACTAATGTACTGAACCAGTGGAACTCCTTAGTGGAACTCCTCTCCTCTACAGTGGAACTAATTAGTTCGTACTTGGCTGGTTTTGAACACTTTCAAAGGGGGATATATTATAGCTCTAGACATAAGCATTACACTCATTTCTTGTTTTCTTTGTTTCTCAAGCAAAGGAAGGCTGGAGCTTCGACAGGTATGTAAATGAAGGATAATATCGATGGTGCGGTAACTATATTCTGGGTATGTTTTTGAAACGCCTGATGCCGCCATATTGCTTCGTAAATGGGTCTTAATACCACGTAGAAGCTTGATAAAATAATCTCAGTAATTAAGGAGCTATTTGATTACTTTCGTTTTATGTTCAAAGCTTCTTACGGATTAATCGCGAACATGCCAACTGTCCCTGCTTTTTGAAAATGAGAAATACGTAAACAAGCGTTTATTCACTAACGTACGCGCCTCCTGGTGTAATTAGTTTCCAGAATTACCTTTAATTCCTGCGACGAGAAATTAAGATTAATGCTGTGCGAAGAAGTGAGACCGGATAGTAATATCACAATGTTAGGGTAGTAGACCTCTCAGCTCGGTGCTCATAAAATGAAATATAGAATGACTTCGATGAATGATATTACAACATTCCATTCAACTTGTGTTCTTTTGGGACGACGACGGATACCATCTACGTTCCTGTGAAGTTTTGCAGCGAGATGGACCCTAAAAATTGAAAAAAATTGGAATGTTTACAAGATTCAAGTGTATCACTCGTTCTGTGTAAAAAAATTCTATTGAGAAATTGCAATACATTAGGTACACTAATTAAAGGCAGTATGATATCAACGAAAAATGCTAGTTATTGAACGGCAGGAAGTATTTTGGTCGTATTATGTTTTGGACGTAAGTAAACCGGAGCTTCTACCAGCTTGTTTAACTTATTCCTGATTTCATGACTACAATTTTATATCAAACGCTCAATAAAAGCGTCGTGTCGTCGCGTTAGTGAGGGTCGGAAGGCCCATAAGTTATCTGGAACCTCTCCTTCTTGGACTCGGACTGAAATTTTCATTTCACTTCTCGATCAATGAGACTTCAATTTCGAGTTTCTATGACCCAGTGACCGAAGAAACACCTGTCCTGCCAACACCGCAGAGAGAAAGCGCTGTTGACTACAGGAAAAGATGTTACGGTGCTGAGATCGCATGAAAAGAAATCTGCAGCATCACCTCAGGGCTTACTCACTCGCCGAGGCAGATTCACCCCGTCAGTCTGTTGCATATCTTCCCGCCGATACCAGTGCCCAACCGGAACGCCGGCTACTGTATTCTTGTTGCGTGGCCACGGAGCATAGAGACTTCTTCAATTGTCCGAGCGTAATTTCTATTGAAAATAGGATAGTAATTTTTATATAAGTGCGAGCTGTTTGTTCAAGAAACGAGTGGAAGTTAAAGAAAATTGAAAACCAGTTTCATCCGTAATGAATGAATCGATTCGATCTGAACGACTTATGAATGAAGGTCCATGGTTGTATGATCGGGGAAAGCGTATAGCTTGGAATCTCTGTCTTTAAATTGTGAAATACTATAAAAAAAACTCAGGCGAAATTGAACTTATGTGTTTGCGGTACAATAACGATTGTTCTGTTCTGAATTCAGCATCATGGACTGCTAAAATCCACGGGTTTTGAAATTCTAGAGCATGAACTTCATCAATTCTCGTTTTTTGGAGTTTTCGAGAACCATTCCGTTTTCAAGAATGTGATCAGTGATGTGATTTGTTGGTAATGTTCAACGCGAGTGGTCAGCGTGCGAACACAAACTTCAGTGGAATGAGAAAGATTTTAACAATATAACGTCAAGCAGATTTTTGGGCACTCTATAACACGCTCATATCTTGTGGAGTAGAGATGACGAGCACAAGAAGAAGCAAAATAAAATTCTTAAGAATGTTCAGGCCCAGGCGCTTCAGGCCCTTGTTATTCTGTTCCTCGCTGTTGATTGTGATTTTTTTCTTTGTAGTTTTATTTTTTTCAACTAACGCATTTCACGTAGTATTAACCCCTGCGGAGATCAATTTCGAATCTCAATTCTATGTTTCACACCCTTTGAGTTCAAATGGGAACTCTAGGTTAATTTTACTCTGGACTGATAATTTTAGCAATGACACTTACCTCGAAACGGACCTCGCCGAGCCAAAATGTCGTACCACAAACTGCGTGGTTTCGTTAGACCGGAGATTCGTAAAAGACGCGTCAGTTGTCGTGTTCAGTGCTGAACATTTCAACATCCATGATGTTCCAATCGAGCGGTCGGACGACCAACTGTACGTGTGGTATAACTTGCAAGCCCCCGGTGTCTATCATCTGAACCGGAAGCGATCACTCAAAAGCCTCATAGAGGAAAACGGTGCTGCGTCGAACAAGTTCTTCAACTGGACAGCGACGTATTCGAGATCTTCTGACATCGTTGTTGCTCCCAAAGTTGTTCCCAAAAAACCAGGTGAGGCCCCTAGGACGCAGTAGCACTGATACCATTCTGAACTCAAGAATTAAATGTGTTATGTTCCTTGAGGATTTCCTGGGAATTGTGTCGAGATTCTAAGCTTTGAATTAAATACCAGGAGCCAGGAATTTAACTTTTTTGTTGGGAACAAAATTTATTTGTCGTAGAATAGTTGCAAACTTTGTGCTATTTGTATTTAAACACAAGAATCAGAAAATTTTTAATTGATTGTAGGGAGTAAAAATATATATATGTACTCATGTTATTTCAACCAATAATGATTTTTGAAAATAGCTCTAACTTAGACCAAGCGGAATATCTGCATTATTTTTTAACTTTAAAAGTCATTCTTACTTGCAAGAACTGTATACTACTCCAATACGTGTCTAAGGCTATTCATTGAAAATATCTCAAGTTGTAAAAATTGTTTTCCATGCAGAGAAATTAGGAACTTAAAACACCTTCGTCTGGCCTTGTGAAAAAACATGTGGCGTTGACGTTCGTATACACCACGATAGTTTTTGTATAGAATGCCTCACTGAATCAGAAAAATAGGAATTTTTGAGTGCTGTATTTATTTACGATTAATATATTTAAAGTTCGAGAAATTAAATGCATTTAAAGTAACAAACGTACTTGGAATCTTGGAAACGCAATCCCTGCTATCCCGTTAAGCATTTTTTAATCTTTTATGTCTATTTAGTATGAATTTGTTATCAGGATTCTATGCAG
Source organism: Orchestia grillus (assembly GCA_014899125.1). Lineage (NCBI taxonomy): Eukaryota > Metazoa > Arthropoda > Malacostraca > Amphipoda > Talitridae > Orchestia > Orchestia grillus. Next base: position 2,348 of record VOMN01105599.1, on the reverse strand, counting down.
TACTAAAATTCTGATCATCTTGTTTCTTTGTTTGTCATCGTGCGCACTTATCCGTAATAACTTAGAATAAAATTTCAAAACTCATCTCTTAGAAATTATATAAGGGTTTTGACATGGTATCATCGTTACACTTCATTGGGGTCAAAGTGAATGAGTTATTTTCTTTGGGTATGTATATTTGTTAGGAAATGAAGAAGAATTATTCTAAGTTCAAAAATTAACCCATTGGGTTACGGGAGATCCAGAAGTGAATGAAAGGCTCACATTTTCACGAACACACCATAATCTGTTATAGCAGTCAAACATTTGTAAGTGTATTTCCGTGTGAGCCTCACAGTGTTTTATTTACACTGAATGTAGCTAAATGCGCGGATTTTTTGTGAAAAAGGTTGGTTAAGATTTATGTATGAGCCAGATGGCGTTATATGTTCCCGACTCCTGGGTCAAAGAGTTCAAATCAGGTGCAGTCTTCCGATCTAAAACAATTATTTTTTTAATTAGTAAAAGTGCAATCTTGAATATGATAATAATCTCATGATTCTCATCCTATTTTTAATCGTGTATCTTAACTTACTTTAGACCAATAAACTTCCCGTCAAAGTGTTTGAACTCTCCATTATTTCCGCAAATGTGCAAGAATGCACTTGTTTTTTGTAGGATCTCACGCGCTGGAGCGAGTTGCAACTTGACGGTCCTCAGCGCGGTGCTAAGATGCAGTAGGTGTTGAGCCAGCAATACTTCTTTCACACATTCAAAATAGAAATGTGCTAACAATTTTGTAAATACTAATATATTCACTGACATGTATCCCAATCGGGCATATTCCAAGTCGATAGCATCACTATAACTGCATACATAGGAGAAAAAGGAATTGACGCGTGAATGTTTTGACGCTTTTTCCTACACGTGTAGTACACAACTTTTTCTGTTCGCAGACTCAGCTTCTCTCGCTGCTCAGTATTCTGCCTCGCCTTCCAAGAAGAAGCTGGCAGCGTGGAGCCCTCCTGAGTGCGAAACTGACTCAGGTAAAACTTTTTTACAGGATTTTACACTCTGTAACTCCCGGTGTCAGAGAGCTGGCCGAAGGGAGGAGAGATTTTCATCTAAGAAATATTGCCGCATATTTTTCCTCTCCCCATCCTAAAATAAGAAAAGCCTATGCTTTTAAATAATCATTTGTACAGGAGTACTAAATGGAGGAAGGTTGGGGAAGTGACCGAGATTTACTGCCACCAAAAATATCTGCTTTGGGCGGTAAAAATTAAATAAGCTCTCAGTAAAATTTTATTTTGAAGAACTCGTTTAAAACGCGCAGTGAGGCAGGTTTCGAAAGAAAATCAAAAACTCTTTCTTCAATTTTCAAATAAATAAGCGATGATGGTATATCACTTGCTCTCCATGTCGGTTGAGATTATCTCCCAATCTCTAAAACGTTCTCGCTCAAACTCAATTGCATTTGAGGGTTGCAACTTTGCAATCTGATCGTCAACACTTGCCAAAGAATTTTTTCGCATCAATTCAGGAAACTGGCTAGACTGCTAGAAAATATAGATACCCGCACTTGTTGGGTTGCTATAGCATTTAACTTAACTTGTTTTTGGATCCTTGTCGTGTAGAAACATCCAACGCCAATACATTGTGGTGTACTTACGATTTTTAAAGGATCGCTACTTTTCTGGATGGTATTCATAGCTCCTTGGTGATACGCCGTTTACATTCATATAGTGGCCCTAACACCCAAACATGTATCATTGAAAATTTCTCTACTTCTTCCTATAAGAAGGGGATTGTATGTTTACAATATAAAATAAAGGAAAATTGGACTAGATCTCCCACAGTATAATATATACGTATAAATTATAGAGCATTTCTACACCTCTTATGTATACACATATACCCAAGGTATTCTAAAATTCTTTGAACAAATTTCAATATGAGAATCATTTCGGTAAAGTACACACTATAATCTACGGAGGGATGTCCCGAAATGCTCAGTTAAAAAGTAGTGGATTTGAAAGTTAGGGTGGGTTAGTAGGAAAATAAGAAATCAAATGAGAACCAGTTTATTGTTATAAACGAACAATACCGAGTTCATAAGGTAGGTTACGCGTTCATAGTAGATGTTCGAAATTCCGTCCGTCTGCTGCGATGTATGCGTAGAAACGTCGACGAAATGATTGTCGAACTCGTGGGAGGACACCAGGAATTCCAGTAATCCTTGCAGAGGCATCAATAATCCTGCCGATGAGGTCTTTGGATGCATTTATTCGACCATTCTTAATTAAATATTTGCAGAGTTGGTACAAGCTATTCCCTTTGCCAACCAAAGATGAACGTAGCATCAACAT
>VOMN01105586.1:0-26419 GCA_014899125.1 Orchestia grillus | reverse complement strand
GATGTACCATGCTCCGTATGTGAATGATATCGGAATAAACGATTTTTTTTTTCTTTCTTTGTAACTTTGGTGAGGATTTGGACTAAAAGAACCAGTTTGTCTCCAGGAAAATATTTATATAGAAGTTCAAAAAATCAATTGAGACGAAGACGACACACACGTTACCCTTGCCAGACAACGCTGTAGGCCTGTTACACGTGTGAGTGATATACGCTGATTGGGTCACTGCACAATATTGATGGAAGGTCCACGGCCAATTTTTCAAGCGTATATTGGTCACTTGTTATAAAAACACTGGTAAAAATTTAGCCGTATTTTTAGTCAATCGTTATCATTCTTACTGGAACGATGACTATTTAAAATTTATTGATTTTCATTCTGAATTAAAATTCAAGATATTTAAAACAAACGTTACAGCTCTGAAGCCTGACGTGGTGGGGACATTTTTCTCCCTTATTCGTTTTAACCTGGACAGAGAGAGCAGGATTCATTGTACCTTAGTTACTCGTCTAATATTTTGTTTCTATTTATAAACATATCATTGTATAACTCTATTAATATATAAAAAATTAATTATAATACATTGTGTTACCAAATTATTAATAATGATTATTTATTAGTAACATTGATACATTAATAATGTACAAATGAATAATAAATATAATAACCTAAGAATTTACTTCAATAATTTCGAGCCGTAATCAACTTTCCTTCTGATTCGCATAGCAAGCTCATAATATTTTTTTCAACTTCTATAATGAACTCAAAAGTAGGTTTTGTTGAATAATTTTTTTTTAAATGCACCAATTTGCCTTGGGGGAACTCCTTGAAGTTTTACTTGGAAGCATTATTCAATACGTTGCAGTATCGAATAAAAATTTAAGTCTTTTAAAAAAATATCCTCATTTTCTACCACCCTAAAGTTAAAATATGCAGTCTTCATAAGTGCTTCAGAGGTCGACAGCTGCGATCTAAAAGCCCATTTTACTAAAGAGTTTCAGGTGCGAGAAAGCAAAGCATATGTTATGGCTCTATAGAATGCCAGAGCTGCTGTTCTGCGGGCTTTATTTCTATCTTCTGCCCTCACTATTGACGTTTCACTGACGTTGATGTACGAAGAAAAAACCCAACACATTTATTTTCTCCCCGTGCGTACTTGTGTGGAGGAAAAAAATTGCACTCTAGTTGCATGTAATATATTAGGGTGTGTCATTAATTTAACGCGGCAATTGTAAGACACTGTTTTTTCCACTTACGAGCAACTAAATGATAGTTTTCCTCTCGATAAATACATTTGAAATATTATTCTTGCCTCATTTTCTCCTGCGCACTCTGTCGATTGTAGACTAACGCAAGAGACAAGTATGATAGCAATATTTTTTTCCGTACACGTAGATCTTAGACACTATTTGTTTTCGATTCTTGATAGCGTGACCTAGAGTGCGTACATCACCAGCGTATTTCTGTCTCCAGTTGAGTTCAGCGAAAAATCTAAATGTCCATAGCAATTTCTATGCAAATTAGTTGTTTGTCTGCATGAATTATGAGTATTCTAATGGCGTGAACAGAATTTAAAATGGGAAATCCAGAAACGTTAGTGTTTCATTTTTCGGCTGAGGGCGAAAGGTACGGAGCTAAATACTTTGATGCCACGGAACTCAAAATGAAGTTGGAGAGGCGGAGTGGAACGTGCGTGTGTGCCGGCGCCCTATTTTCCAAGCTTTTAAAGCGCTATCAATAGTGATATTTTTTCAGTGTTTGTCCATAAAATCGATTCCCGGCAAAATACAAATTTTGCTTTCAGCTGAAAAGCGCAATATGAGAAAGAAAGGCGGAAAAATAAGTTATTATAGTGGATTTCAGTTTCCGATATTAATACTCATTGTTTAGGGTTCTTAATTAGAACGAACGTAAGGATTGAAATCACAGGTAAACACACTGAATAGCACATGCAATTATTTAAATGCACTTCGCTGTTAAAAGGACATATTTAGTACCTCCACTGTACCCAAACCAGATTCAAACTTACTTCTTTGTTTGCTTTTTGGGTTGACCCTATCTATCTTTTAATCGATCCAAAAACTATGATTTTCATACTCAACGCTGAGATATTAGGTAAGAGTAAGCTTCCTCCCCTTCCCAACGTTTCATCAATTCAGTCATATCTTCTTATTTGTGTATTACTTTCCTTTTCATAAAAGCAAAAGAATTCTGGATTGACAGAGTTTGTAGCACACTTCGAGAGTCCTCCGACTGTCCCCACAGATCACAAACTGTAATTGAGCTCATTTTCGAGAGTGATAAGCCCCGTAATCCTGTAGCTAAGTCCATGCAAGCATTGAGCGCAGCTGTTAGTTTCAGCCAAGTTTAGATGTGCGCAAAGACACAAATTTCAAAAAATCATGTCATTGTATAGCTTCCATTTCAAAATTCCTTGCTTGAGCAGTTTGGCTGGATCTACATTAACATAATTCAAAAGGGAATACTAATGCGATGAAGAGCGATGACTCACATGAATAACACATTTCAGTTGTGTTGATAAAGAATCTTGGTTCAAATTGGCAACCCTCGCTGGATCAGCCTCTAGCGTCTGTTTCCGTATGCTTTTGTATTGATGCCACCGCATTGTTGAGGTACAAAGACGGGTTCTCTGAATGCAAACAATGTAGCAAGATTTAGTTACCGAGAGAAGTAAGCGGAAACTTCTTAATTATGCTACGAACTAAATGAGCACTTAAATATGTTACGCGATTCCACGTGAAGTGGACACATAATTGTACCCTTTAATTAAAGAAGGATTGTTCTAAATCCCACAGAAAATTTTCAACCATCTATATTGTTTGAATTTAAAGGAGATCAACATGTACAGCCTGATGAAAAGAGAAACAATTTATGTATTTTGGGCCTAACTCATTGATTGGTATAACAAAAAATTATTCTTATGCAAAAGCAAATGATTCTAAACCACACATTTTGTAAGAACCCCTCAAATACAAAATACTTGTGATCTGGAACGTAATATTTTTTGGTTCCCTTAGCGCGAAATTGTAACAATTTTCTGTTTTTATCAAGAGAAATGTTGACAGCTCTTCAGCAGACTCTCCTCAGTCATGCGACTAAATGGGAATTTGTTTCTGCGCTGCTGACCGGAAACTTGCAGTCGCTCGGTTGTTATGGATAGATAACGGAGCAAAAGCCCGTAACATCGTATTACTCACGCATCGAAAATATATCGATCCTGGCAAACTTCTATAACGTGGTGTGGCACTATCATAATACCGACCACATATAAGAGTGAACACTCTCATCAACGTAAAGAATGATAGAGTTATCTTTAATATTAAATGAATAGTAACTGGCTAGTAGTAGTAGTAGTGGTGGTATCGCAGTGTGCTAGTGTAGCGGAACTGAAGTCGCATCGCTCTGAAGGTGCTTTAGTAACTGGCTAAGAGTCCTAAAGAGAGTTGTGGTACCTAATAATATCCGGAACGTTTGTTTTTTATCGTAATGGCTGCAGTGTAGTGACATAAGTCCTCCGATTAATCTTGAGAAAGATTCCTAACAGATCAACCAACATCTGATGCCCTATGAGAGATAAAATATGTACGCAGTAATTATAATAATATTCAGTTTGTCACACGTGCTCAACTGAGACGAACAAATCATTCATACATCATAGGTAATATTATTTGACCTGTCTTTGAGGAGAGACGTAAGGAAAAATGCCCCTCTGCAACAACTAGAGCCATGAAAGAATAAAATGCACTTCTAAATGCACCGAACTTTGAATTTGTGGTGCGATATACGGTAGATATTTGCCCATAGAGCCAAAGGGAGTGCCTAGAAGCGACATTTACTTCTCTACTCTGCTCTGCGTCGGTAGTCATTTCAGGACATACAAACGAAATAATGCAGGACCCGGACGTGTGAAATTCGAGCCCCGTGTTCGATGCACAATCCACAGTCTTCAAAAGTACTTCAAAGATCGACAGCTTCGATCTAAGCGTCTATTTTGCAGCAGGGTTTCAGGTGCACGAGAGCAAGGCATAGGTCGATAGATTGTCAGAGCTGTTGTTCTCCATGTTTTTCATTCCTACTCGTGCCATCACACTTGACGTGTCAACGGACTGTGCTAGAACGACAAGATAAAGTTTGATAAAAGTTGAGGACCCACCAGAGTCGCGAGTTTCTCTTTACCTGTCTACGAATGTTTTTTTGGAATAGAATTTTTGGGCTCCAGCAACGCTAAAGGGCTTGTTTTGCTGACATCTATTAAAAATACGGAACAAGAGTTTTAATTCGTACGAAGTTTTGGTTTCAAATCATCTTGTGTAGTGATGAAGACGTATATATTCAAATACCGGTAACAATATTTTAAATATTAGATTTTTCAGAATGCTATTAGCAATACTAATACAAAAATTTATTACATCCTATAACAAATCTATAATGCGTCTAAAAAGGTAACAAAAAAAGCTTTAACAATTGTTATGCATTTCAATTTTTTTATTATGACTAAATTTCATCGATCTTTCATTTCAGAAGCCCTTGATTGCCTATCAAAATGGATAGAAAATGAATTTTAATTTTGAATAATGGTACTTTTTCTTCAGAACCGGCAAAAGCAAAGTCCTGTAAAGTCGTTCATAAGCATTCTTGAAATGTTATGAAGCTGCGGGAGACCTAATTATTCAAAGGGGTTTGTGAAACTCCATGCAGGTAACTTCAGCTTGGAAAATGTCCATTGCGGTAAAAAACCTTCAAAGTGGATAAAAATGACAAAAAAAATAATTAGAGAGAGTCCAAACATCAAAATCAAAGAACTGGTACAAAATTCGAACGTCCTGAAAACTATAGTTTATCTCTTGTGGCATATAAAAAATACATTCAACTTTCCGGAAAACCTAATACAAATCTTTTTACAATGCTAGATGCTTTCTTAGTTAAGTATTTTCTGAATAACTGCGGAGCATGAAAATCATGATAATCCAACCTCTGAACTACAGGTCTTGCAATTAAAAATGCTATAGATTCTATAGTGGCGAGTTCGTATGCATTGAGGGAGCGGGCAATCTCCTTTTCATGTGTTTGGCTTTACTGCCGATATGCCATGAGAACCCGGTCTTGAATATCTCACGAGTTTACAGTACATGCAAGATTAAAAGTTGTTCAAAAATGGAGGAAGTCTAAAATAAAATCTGAATGAGGGTTCGTAGACTTGAATGATGCGTTTAAAAAAAGAGAAAGTCTATACGCACAATGGAAACAATGAGCGTATGTATTTTGCAGCATTTTAAAGAGGTAGTGAATTCCTCGGTGTACTTGCATGTTACAGTCTTGTATATGATGAAGGAAACAAAATGGATTTAAATTAAGAGTGAAGAAGTCAATAAGTCAGACTCAGACATAATTCAGTGTTTTGAGGATCAGTGAAGAAGGAAGGATGCGTGTAATAGCTGCAAAAAATAGAAAGCAGAAAAACAGGTATTCACCGGAAGGCTGACAGATAGTCAGAAAGGTTATCCCGCAATAATCATCAAAAGATTTTTTAAACAAAATTTCACAGTATCTTAGCAAGTAAATAAAAACAATGGAATCAGATTGCGTTTCAATGTTGATGATGGGCATTAAGAAATAGAGGCGAGGTGTTGATGGAACGGTGAACAAGAGCTTATTAGCTCTAGTGAAGATTATGAAAGTCGCTGAATGTAAGCGATGATTGAAGAGCGACGTGGAAGTCGCAAGGGGAACATGTCAGCGGCGGTCCCTGGAGAGCTAAGCAAGTGATCGAGATCTCACGATGAAGATGCGGTGTGTGATGCTGCACGGAGATGATATGCCAGAAGGAGAATGAGAACATTCTTGTTGCAGATGAAACGCTCGCCGTCACTCTGTTATGTGTCCCTGAGAGACAGATAAGCCACTAATATTTTACTCCAGGTCTCGGCTGATTCCACTTGTTAGTTCCTGCAACGTCTTTGGTATTCATATTTGATCAGTTCAATGTCCCTCGTTGCTGCCCTATTTTCATGAAATAAAAACCCGAATATGTAATCTCCTTCCAATCGGGGCTAAACATTAAACATACGCCTAAGCGGTAGTGTATAAGTATTTTGTACTTTCAGCCGAGTGCACTCTTGAAGAAATCTTTCTATATACATATACCATATTTACAAAACTCTCTTCTCACTCCGCGCAATACTCTAGTCTACCTGTGGCACTCCCTCTTCCGACGGTTTCATCATCAAATTTTCATTTGATTTCATCCTCTTCATACGTCTAAATTACTTTAATGCAAAGTGATGCTGCCTCACAACACCTCTTCGTATAAATTCGTTTCTTTCACTGTCAAGCCCTATCACTCCTAACACACTTCGTGAGCAGTTGCATCTCTGACTTGTTTTTTTCCGATTATATGGTCAGTCCCAAAACCTCAATTCCATAAATGGGAGTCAGAGAGCTCACGCGATGACCTCAACTTCTTTCCTTGTACTCTGGGCCAAGAACCTGCCCTACCCTGAATCTGTCATCAGTCCTTGTACCCTGCCTCACTTGTTGAAATTTAGGCGCACATGCATGTCGATCTTTTGCAGTGTTGTACGGCCGACATCAATTAATTCAAAAGCCTCCCATCATTCGTCTTTTCCCTGTGTAGCCCAGCACTCAATACTCAATTATCTTACTTCCTTAAAGCACCTCAACACTCTGCTCTATTTTATGAAGCGTCGCAGTAATTATAACAACGGATATTTTTTCCTGCTTATGTCACAGCATTATCGTGCATTATCTCCTGCAAAATTAGAGCTGAGCAGCTCACAAGTATCGCTTTAAATGCGGGAAGATGAGACGCTGCATAGGCCTGACAAACAGAATTTTACGTAGAAGGAACATCGAATCTATGTATGTATAACCACGAATCATGTATATATTTTCAAGCGATTATTCTTCTTGTGCAAAGACCGTTTGACGCTTTTAATATAGTTTATTATTATTTAGTTTTATGATTGTGAACTCGTGTGCTCTTTACTGAATCATGTAAAATAACTACACCACCTGAATTCAATTTCACGCAGTAATAATACTGCGGTGAAGTCTCCAATGTTCAGCACTGAATTCAAGACTCCATTTCGAACAATGTGTAACAGAAATTTTTCCCCTACATCATATTTTTTGTATCAACTAGGAATTTGTCCGTAAATAAATCCTGATTTCCCTCTCATTTATGTCCAAAAGCATTACGTTTATTCATATCAATTTTCCGAAATTTCAAGTCAACAGAAGTTAAAACGTCATGTTGGGCTTAATGCGGGGGCAACATTTATAAAACCTGATGAAAACGTTTCAATTTCTCTCCGTAGTTTCATCTGCGTTTCTTAAACGGTTACGCGACCGAACTGATAACAAAGTCAGTGGTAGACGGCACTAGCGTTCAATAAGCGTCCGGCTGTGGTGCCGGCCTCACGACGGCAGGGCTTGGCTCGTCCCCTGAGATTAGAGGCATAAAATGGAACGTGAGGGCAAATAGCTGCAGTGTTACCTGCTTCATTTGAATGTACTGAGCAAATCCCTGCCAGATACAACAAGGTGAAGGAGACCAGGCTCTCCTGCCGTAGCGTAGACCACCATGAGGATTGTTTCCAGAACAATCAAGAGGACGTGGTTCTTGAAGAGCTAGCAGACGGCTGTGATGTTGTAGCTGTACATGGATAAATGGAGTTCATAATCACAGGCATTCATTAACACCATCATATAGCTGGTAATTATTCAAGTTTTATTTTCTCACAGTTTCTTGGTTCTCGGAGTTTGTCCGGACAAACTCATCTTGAAGCAAGATAAAATGCTCTTACAGTCGCATTCGTGCGAGAAAACTCTAAAATTTAACGTGACCTTGAACGATTCTGTCAATGGACTTTATTGCATGAGTGAACGTCACAAAGAATGTGGAAAATTTTGTTTATACGAGTAAAAAATATTTAGTGCTGCTAAGAATTTGAGATTTTTTTCAATTCAAGGAATAAACCGAAAAAAAAGCAATAACTTTTCACCGATGTTTAAACTTCATTTTTCTAAAATATTACCGCGTTCGCAGCGGAATGATCTGTGTTCGATGCTGAAAGTCACTTTCCCTCACTGGAAAATATCCCCAACGAAATCTAAATTCTATTTCCATGAGCTCTAGAAATATAGGAGTATCTGCAATGAGAATTTAGCTTTGATGACCATGCGCATCCATTTATAGGTTTGCACTTGTAAATTAAAAATTAACTCATCTAAAGTTTCGATTCTCACTTGACCATTGAGCGAAAAATTAATTGCTAGAATTAAATAATATGCAAACGGGGCGCGTTTTCGCAGCGGACGTTACTCTAGCGCCGTCATCAACTGAAGTGAAATAAGTATTGATTTATTACAACGGTTAGAGTAATGCTGCATTCACAACCATACTGCAGATGAACATGTGGACAACTGCAAAACTCTTGGAAAATATACTATGGAGGTTTGAAACGAAAATTTATTTCTTATCTCTTACTTCATCCCTGCTCCTCTAAAGGTAAAATGATTTCGTTTGTATACATTATCTTCGTGGTAATTTTTAAAAGGTCGAATCTTCGCGATCGTTTTCGTGTAACAGTGTAGACCATATTTAGGTCATTGCATCAGCGTGAATATGGAAGTGCATAGTCCCACTTCAGGGAGCCTGTTCCTTTCACTCAGCAAGCTGGTACTTTTTGATCGATGTTAAAATGGTATCGAAAATTATGCGAAAATATGTGTAAAATACAAAACGCTACGAGTCAATGCTTTTGTCACAACAATGTAAACGCTCTAGAATTGTGAAGATAATAATCCGAATACCTGGCATCTGCGTACAACTGGGAACGTATGCGAGAAAATAAGATTTCGGCAAAAGATTTGAAAAATACCTACGATGCAACTATGAGTGATTTTATAAGAAAAATTGGTTGAGATTTAAAAAAACGTAGGAGATAGCTTCTGCTTTTTTTGCTTTCTTTACGTGGCTATCAGCCTCCATCAATAGTAGTCCACTACGCAAAGTTAGGGAATTTTTGAGTGAAGTTCCTGAAAAAAAATTTTGGGACTTGTTATGATTCATTCATCAAAAGAATAAACTGTTTATATTCAAGAGTTTTAAGACGAAATCATATAAGTTAATTAGTACCGCTTTTTTAAGAAAGTACATTTACTACCGAAGAAAGGGCGCATGTGAACACTGAGAAAATCTTTGCGAAAGTAAAACACTGACCATTGGCTAGAGCGAAGCTCCGGCTTCATAGAAAGCCGCTCAATTTTTATGTTACGTTCAAGAAACAGTTCATCGTCATGATAGTATTGTAATTTCACTCAAAATACAAGCAAAGGATGGCGCTGAGTGTGACACAAGGAACAAATCGAACAAAATTAAAATTTCCATGTAGAATAACTACTTCTCTGCTTCGTTGCTCCTAAATTTGGTTCAACACACAAGATCCATTGAATATATTTCAATTTTTAGGAAGTCATTCCCTGAATAAATGTATATTTTTCGAACTCTTTCTTGCACAATGAAATATTCTTTCTTCTTTTTAACGCAATTCCACGCTACCGTAGTTGGAGCGATTCCCCCATCCGCTTCGCTGAACAATAAAAGTTTGTATTGTGAGCGTACTTTGCTCTTAGCTCTAGAATTTTATAAACTTCTTCATTCTACTTGACTTTCATATTAGCACAGTGTCAATCAGACGACAAATATGACTCAGACCGTAAGTTCCAATGAAACGGGAAAGGAGTATATCAAATTGCTTGTCAGCAGAAGCCTTCTTTGCAGATAATACGGATTGTTCACGAACTGTCCACATCTTTTTCTTACAATTGAAACGTTTCACGAAAATGAACCTATCTATTGCTGCCACAACCGAAGTAAAAATGAGCATCCTCATATTTGTATTTTACTATTCATGTACGACTTTCAAGAAGAAGATTTAAAGTTTGTCGGGTACAAGCAATCCGATGGCATTTTTCAGCAGTTTTAGTCAGCTTCATGAAGGTTAAAACCTTGTTCTCCCTCTGAAAATTTTTACCGCAGTAAGCAGCGGGCTAGGCACTCACACCTTCACATCCTGAATGGTGTACGACGTATTAATAGCATTAGAGGGTCCTTCAATTGAATTGTGGAGAGAGTGTCACGTCAAAAACACCATTACTTATTGATTGCTTTTCTCATGGCGCTGTTACGAGTAGTTCATAAAGCTATTCATAGTTTCATTGCCGTTCATTGTGTTTATGCCTCTTATTTTTTATTCATTTTTAATTCAACTACACCGTAATGAAAAAAATTTAAAGCACTCTTAGAAATTTCGAAATAGTCTTTTTAAAACATAGGTTCACGCAGCACTCAAACGAAACTTTCATCAAAGAGAAAGAGCTAATGGAAACAGAGGAACAAAGGAATAATGAAACTTTCATCAAAGAGATAGAGCTAATGGAAACAGAGGAATAGAGGAATAATGAAACTTTCTCAAAGAGAAAGAGCTAATGGAAACAGAGGAATAGAGGAATAATGAAACTTTCATCAAAGAGAAAGAGCTAATGGAAACAGAGAAATAGAGGAATAATGAACTTTCATCAAAGAGAAAGAGCTGATGGAAACAGGAATAGACGTTCGAGTGTTCTTGACGGCCGATATCGTCACTAAAGCTATAGGCCTGCGGACGCGCTTCCCTGCATAACGAATAATGGGCCATGCCACATCAATTGCCTCAGTATCTAGTCAGTCGTATATATAAATGAACCAACAAAAACAATAATTTTTTCTTTTACCACAAATGCTCGACTTCAGCAAATTTATGATAATGAAATCGAAAACATTGAAACTCTTCTGGGTAAGAATTTCCACAATAATTTTCAGGATCATCAGCTGGGAACCATGCGTCGTCTCATTAGTCAAGTACGTATACAACTTCGCGTCATTAGGAAACCTGTAGCTGCATTACGGTCTCGTGATCTTCCGACGGATAATATCACATAGTTAGTAACACTTGCAAAACGATCGCCCCTGACTTTGCCTAAGATCTTGAGTAATAATGCTAAGCCTTAGTCACACTGTACTACAGTAAACACTAACATTAGTCATATTACTCATGTTTGCTGTGCATGCAACTTGTCGTAGGCGATTTTAGCTCTACCAACATTCCTCGTATGTTCACGAACATTTATTCCTTGGAAACTTCGTTGTGCAACTGTTGAGCGAGTACAGTCTATTTAAGCAAGAAACTGCTATGGGATTCGTGTCCAGCTAACGTTGGTGCACAGCTAATGTTGGTGCACAGCTAATGTTGGTGCACAACTAATGTTGGTGGGCAGCTAATGTTGGTGCACAACTAATGTTGGTGGACAGCTAATGTTGGTGCACAACTAATGTTGGTGGACAGCTAATGTTTGTGCACAACTAATATTGGAGGACAGCTAATGTTGGTGCACAACTAATGTTGGTGGACAACTAACGTTCGCCAATAACAAATTACGTTTACAACGAATGTTACTCAAAGACCAATGTTGGTTTATAACGAAAAGAATTCACAATAGATGATAATATTTAGAAAGCAAATTTCAGTGAACAACGAGTCCTATTCTCGACCAACTACAAACACTTTCAAGTTTTACATTCAGTCAACAGTTCTAAATTTGAATCTTAACAATGAATTTGAGAAACTGCGGCTGATACATTTCGTAATATTTTTCACTGTTAAATCGAAGTTTAGTTCATCCATATTGATCGATGCTTCGTACAGTCTTGAAAGTTCAGTATAAAATTACAACGAATCATACATTCATTGACGAAGTTAAATGAATAATTCTACTTTCCGCTCATCTCACTTATAAGAATGAGTGTGAACGTCGTAACAAAGAATTGATAGCTAAGATTGAATCTACCACTAGTCAAAATAGAAAAATAAATAAAAATAATATTCACTTTAGGTTGACATTCAGCAGGAGAATGACATTGTTCCTGCAATTGATAGCAAGTGATGGCATTGAGTGATGCCTATTACTTATAAACTTCAAGTTCAGCACCGAATACAGTTGATTAAAAATAATTTTCTCATTCTTTTTTAAACTTGGGTAGTTAATCAAAAGTTCCATTCTGATTAGTGCTTTCATATACCCAACATTGTGATTTTCAGTATAAGCACAAAAATTCCCCCTCAATATGCATACATTTTCTTCACACAATCTACATCATCATAGTTTCTAGTTATTGTGCAGCTTTGGCAAGAAAATGGCTTGTAATTCTACTTCTTCAGTTATTGCAGAAAAAATCTTTTTGGCTCTCTAACGAGTCATATTTGTTAACTTCTGCTCACAAAGAGCTGCTAGGAGCGCTCTGAAAGCCATTACCAGCTACAAAAACCTGTACTTGAACGCCTCAACTGGCCGGGGCCGGGCCTGCAAATGACCTGGTGGCAGGCAGCGAGTATAGCGAGGTGCTTGGTGTGTAGCGAGTACAGCGAGGTGTTCGGAGTATAGCGAGTATAGCGAGGTGCTCGGAGTATAGTGAGGTGTTCGGAGTATAGCGAGTATAGCGAGGTGTTCGGAGTAAAACGAGTACAGCGAGGTGCTCGGAGTATAACGAGTATAGCGAGGTGTTCGGAGTATAGCGAGTATAGCGAGGTGTTCGGAGTATAGCGAGTATAGCGAGGTGCTCGGAGTATAGCGAGTATAGCGAGGTGCTCGGAGGTTGGCGGTGCGCCTGCCAGCCGACACTTACGAGGTGGCCGCTTAGGATCACTGCGAGGGGAGTGTTGCGTCGACAAAGATGGAATGATAGCGCCTTGAACGCATGCTCGTCTCCAGAGCGCACTGGTGCTCAAGGCCGCAGCTTTGTAGCTCGAGATGAGAAGATCATAACTTGAAGCAGGGATGGGATGATTTGTGAGAGGGAAATGTGTCATATTTTAGGCATCTTCGCCGATCAATTTTTAGTTTCGAGAAACATGTTACTTGCAGAACAGACATTATGGAGGAATTAATGAAGAATTAAGGCAAACACAAATAGCAGCAGGAAATGAAAAGAGTTTTTAATTAAATCTCTAAAGGGTTTTATGCGTGTGCCCTTGTTCCATCACAGCACTTTAATTCCCGATATGTTCTTGCCGTCGCAGGTTTTGCATAACACTGTTTGTTTCACCAGACTTGTACTGTCCGAGGCCGGTATCTCATGACACGTCCCGGAGTGCCACGTTCAGTCTTCCATACCTCGCTTGCCAGCTTAGTATCCTGGGATCTGATTCTTTAATACAGTAGTCTAGCACCCCCTTGCAGAGACTTGCATCGCAGATTCCTCTTCTCACTTTCCTCTGTTGTGCAAGCTACCTGGCCTGGGTCGGGCCCGTACTTCCCGAAAAGCTATTTTTTGCGCTTATACACGTTCATGCTCCACAGGGCTGCGGCCTACTCCATAATGACGAGCTGTTCGTGGTGGTACTTGCAATCCGATAACATTGGAGACACTGCGGCTTCGATACGCAAACTGAGATAGGAGAAATCACTCTACATCGCCCTAGTAAAAGGCCAGCCCAATTTTTAGCACTGATTCAAATCAAAGTGGCATTCTGAATTAATCCCTTCCACTAGGGCCCCAGGGATAAATTCAGAATTAAAAGGGCTCCATGGTGCAGTGTTTAGCGCGATGGCCTCACAGCCGAAAGGACCAGGGTTCGAGCCTTGGCTCAGGTGGGGCTTTTCACGTGACAGCGGAGGACTTCCCTTGGAAAAGAAAGATTAAACCACACATTCCTCACATCCCCCACCACACCAGTAGTTGTAAGGCATTTGAAACCCAACGGTAAAACGTGTTAGAATTAATAATGTTTTTTTTTTAGAGTAGAGGCCATGACATTCCACTGAGCTAAATCACTCTGTGAAGTTCCTCATGCGCTCTGTGTCTTTCTCAAAAGCTTGCCCCTTCCTGAGCTGCGGCTGCACTCTCTTCTTCCCGAAAGGCTTGCGGCTGCATTCCCATTATATGAAACTCATGCAGACTCAAATTTTAATACGTAAAACTGAATGGAATTGTATGCGCTTGGTGGTAGCATAAACGAATCAAAATTATTGCATTTTTTCAAAGGATTGCAAATCTGATTTCGAATTTAATTAACAGGAAAAGCATAACATCCAAAATTTATAGACAAATGAAGTTTTATTCTTTCTATCCTTACTCCGAAGCTGGAAGCCTTTGATGCTTCAAAAAATAAATGAGAAAATCGTGTGGCTCTATTTTTCGATGCAGGGCAAATTCATGGAAAAGTGAAAAATGATTCTATCTAATTTAAAGAAATGTTCGGAAGAATTAGTTTCTTTGTTTTCTCACGTGTCCCGTTTGTGTTGTCACTACGTGGAACAACAGATTTACGCACGTCTACAACAAGCAACAGATTTACGCACGTCTACAACTAGCAACAGATATACGCGCCTCTACGACAAGCAACAGATTTACGCACGTCTACAACTAGCAACAGATTTACGCACGTCTACGACTAGATGCTCATGAAAATTTGTTAAGCCATCGGGACGAAGTGACTGAACGATTGATTTACCAGCAAAGTCATGAGCATTTCCTTACTCTGCCAAATTATGACTGAACTTTCAAAAAATTAAATTATCATAAACACTAAACACATGTTCAGGAGATTAATAAAATCAAGAAATTGTTCACATGCTAAAAAAAAGGTGAATCACCGAAAACTTTCCACGGGAAACGAACGGCGTACGAGAGCAACTTTACAGCAATTGTGTCCATGATTTTAAAGTTTGGCTCTCGGAAATTCTCCAAGTTCTTTAGTTGAGGTTTCAGGGAAATGAAGTGCGTGCTTGAGTGGATTAACCATTTGGTTAAATTATTTCAATAGGAAACTTTTGTTGGTAAACTTACCTTGCAAGCAAGGGCCGCTGAGCAGCAGTGAGAGCACCAGAAGAGAAGCCATCTTAGGAGTAGGGACTGCAGGTCATGGAGTGGAATGCTGCCTGTGTTTTAATACGTGTCTCAGTAAATATGGTCAAAGCATTTTGCAATCCACCTGATACATGAGATGAATGCGTTCTCAAACCTACCAAAATAAATAAGTCAATATTTTCTAAAGCCTTCTGAGCATCTTGGTCATTGTGTTCTAGAACCTCCTGGCCGGCAGTTGCTGCAGGGGCTTCAGCTCCTATCGCCTCCGGACAGGTTCCGGGTGAGTGCACCAAAATTCTGGAGAAAAAAGGCAGGCCAGGTCCGTGTCGTGTTAGGAGCTGCGAGGCTGATATTAGGGCGAGCTGAGAGCGCGTCCAGAGCTGATCAGCTGAGACGGTCACGTTCAAACGAAAATTTCAGGATGGCAGTACGTACAGCTCGCACACTTCACGTATGAGATATCAATGTCTTAAAATTTTTTGTTATTATTATGAAATTCTTATTGTTCGAGGGAACATGTCACTATCTGCACCTAAGTGCCAAAATTATCCACTTCTGGAGCCTGTTTTCGCAATTCACACACAGCAATGTCCCAGGCTCACATGAATGATATCGTGAAACTTCTGAGATACAACAAACACTTTTGATGAGTACCACCTGCCCACCATAAAAAATATATATAATGATTGTATCTTAGTGACATGAAATTCAGTAACTTCGTGACTTCGTAACCGTCAAAAGAAAAAAATCTCTAGAAGAAACATTCTTTATTGGAGATGCTATTTGTTACGAGCTGTACGTAATGAGCCCCACAGACTCATTACGGACCTACAAGTTATCTGGGGCCTGGGCGTGAACGAGTCCTCCTACACGCCTTCAGAGGTTCAAATAAATAATCAAACTAGATAGATTACCGATAAAATTATTTACTTCAACCTGCTTTGTTACCAACCATACGAGATTCGTTCTCATATCGCGTTTTTACGAGATGTGAGAAGCTCCCCATATGGTCCGACGTTTTGTGTAGATTATACTAATGTAATTTAGCATTGAAAACTAATGTTATTATGTTACAGGAAATGTGCCATCTAATGTTACTAGTGTTGCAGACATCACAATGTTGTAAGGTGCGGTTGTAAAAAACTGCTACCAATAATTGTGAGCCGTTTTTAGCTTCAGAAGAACTAATTGGCACCCATAATCCGAACAATGAATGCTACTGACGTCATGACGGAACAAATTTAACATTGATATTGAATATGAACTTGCGCCAATACAATTATCGTAGCTGCATCGTCGATAAAATTGTCAATGTACTTTTATACAGGGGGAGAATTTCCCCTACACAGTAAGTGCACGTTACTGACAGGTTACGCACTTGACTTAGCGAGGTCCTTGTTGACTTCGCATAACTGACAGATCGTGCCTGATAGTTGTACCTGACCAGGGTAAGCCGGGGGCAAAACGGGCAGCCACAACTGATGGCAGTGGGAAAAACTGAAAAGTTGGGGAAGGAAACTGACTTACTCATAACAAATATCATTGTGTTCTCTCTATTATTTACCACAAATCCATCTTTTTTTGTTTATCGATATCATTTGATTTCGTCAGTATGTTAAGGAACAGAAAATATCGCACAAAAAGTTACGGAAATATACTTTCCTGAGTCTTGAAATCAGCAAATTGAACTGTAACAAAATGCACAAGATTGGGTAACTTTGGATTACTTTCTTTCCCTAAATTTTATATCATTGTTATCTTAGTCATGACTGAAAGCGAGTAAATATCAATCGGCAAGATCGTTCCCACCAGTGAAACAGGACTGCTGGATCTCAGCTGAGAGGGAGAGGGAACACTGTACTTTAGGCAATCGAAACTATTTGGTCTCCATAAGAAATCATTGCATAGAATAAGCACTTAAATATAAAAAAGGAGGTTGAAGATATGATTATAAATTTGAAAGCTTGAAAATTACACGAAGTACCTAATTTACGTAAAATTATGTGATAAATCAATTACAAAAAAAGTATATTCCACCTCAGACAAATAAACTGCTCTGCGTCAAGAATAGGTCAAACATTTAAATATTGATATAAATCTTGCCAGTCTGCTTTTTACAGAGACATAGTCTAGTCATCTTCTAGTTATCCTCTATGATGAAAATAGAAATAAAGTAAATCGACTGATGGAGCTTTCCTTAACCCAGAAGACAGAATTGGAGCATGAGAACTGCACACTTCCCAGCGACTCGCACCATCACGGACTGCAGGAGCGGCCCCGGCGCCCAGGACGCCTGTCACCAGCAGTTCATGTTGGTGGGACCCGAGCTGCAGTTCGCGCGTAACCACTTGAGCACTTTCTGAAGCGTCTGCTAATTCAATAGCGATTTTCACGGTGACAGTTTACGCTGAAAAACGAACGCTCTCGTGACGGTGCATACCGGTGCAAGATAACTTGAGATGTAATAAAATTGAAATTTCTCTCGTCGTAGGAAAACATTCGTGATCGTGTAAAACTCTCAGAAAATCCAGTCAAAATAATACTGCAACATTTCCCGTTAAT
Source organism: Orchestia grillus (assembly GCA_014899125.1). Lineage (NCBI taxonomy): Eukaryota > Metazoa > Arthropoda > Malacostraca > Amphipoda > Talitridae > Orchestia > Orchestia grillus. Next base: position 8,907 of record VOMN01105586.1, on the reverse strand, counting down.
GAAGATATGAAGAGAAAAATGTTTATCAATTTTGATTCAAATAGAAATCTCCTTCAACAGAACTAATGGTAACAAAGTATGGAAGTTGCAAGGAAGCGAAATAAGTTGCAATACAATGCGTGAGGCAGAAGCATTATAAATTAATGCTTGTGTTCACTTCCTATTCACTCGCTTCCTACAACTGAGGCGCAACAGTTGCGAGCCATCTGACCACCGCTGAGCTCCTCAGCCGATAATGACGGCGGCACTCGAGCGCAGCTACGAGGGTCGTCTGTTTTAGAAACAAATGGGTGCAAAATATTAACTCAGCCAGAGCCCCTTCAAAGTAAGTCGATTATAACTTAATGCTCATCATGATGTTTCAATAGGAATAATTCATTTTGCATCGTTCTCTTTCAATTATAAATTTAAATCGTGATTTTAAACCGTGAACTTCGGAGTAGAGTGAAGTTTTCCCTATGGCACCAATTTGCTTGCCTCAGTGTCACTCAATTTGAAACAATATTTGACTGATGTATCAGGTAAAACGCTATGAAATAAGATAAAAACCTTGTTTGATGCCTGTGTATAAGAATTTGTTCATTGATTTCTTAAAGTATATTGATTTGCAATACAATTCACGCTACCACGCCTTTTTAAGTTTTGCGCGAGTTCAAAGTTTGTACAAACGTGCAAGTTCTATAGAATTTCAGTTGCATAAAATTTGTTTTATAACGTACAAATTATTCAATTTCTCCTACAACACTTTAGTATTTTGTTTAGAATTCACTGTACATACTGCAAATTACAAAAACATCCGAACTAATGTTCAAATTTTTAGTATGACAAAACATCAAGTGGAAACACCACAGATAAGTATAATTAAATGGCGGCATAATAAAGTTTCCCGTATAGAATTCATACTCAAGTATTGCAAAAAATTTTTGCCTAATAAAAATTCTGGAGTAAACTCCGTAGATGAGAAGAATTAAATTTTTATGTAATGAAATCTTAGGTGCAAATTCCGTAGACTAAAATTGTCCATTGCATGTGATGTGTTGGAAACAATGAACAAGAATTCTCCAATTGACTCTCAACACAGACTTCAGACTGAACTCCTGTTTACTTCGATCAGGGCGATAGAGGAGAGACCTCCTGTTGCAGGCACTGCTTACACAGCGACACTGGCACACACCCTCTCACAACCGAGGCCCGTGCCCCACTGCGGTGATCCAACTCCAGAGACGCTCTTCTATTCCTGCTGCTATGTCTCGTCCCTAAAATTACCAGTTGAAAGCTATAAAACCTTCTACATTTACCTTAGTTTTGTTTTCAAATTTCATAAAACTGAAAATTTAGCCGCAGCGTAGAAGACCGTATCATTATAACGGGTGGCGCATCAGCAACACCCTTTTTAGAAATATGAATAACAAAAGAACTATAAAAGGTATAAAGATGGAAATAATGGCAAGCAATAGGAAAAACCTTAAAGTATAATGAATAATTAAGTATGTAACATAATATCCTTCATGTGCCGTCCGTTATTATTCAAACATGAATGTACTCCTTCAATGACGTTATCCATCACTTTGCTCAACACCTCCTGAGTTATCCTGTTAATTTCTTGAATTATTTTGAGCTATAGTTCCTGTAGAGTATTAGGGTTTTCACAGCATACTTTTTCCCTTAAATATTCCCGAAGAAAAAATCAAGTGCACTTAGATCTGGTGATCTGGGAGGCCACGGTACATCCGTTAGACTGTAAGATCTTCATAATTTGTGCTCGCTGTTGATTTATGTAGTGCACCATTTATAGGTATAAAATATTTGCTACAATATGTGCCATATATAATGCTATTTGGTAGAATAGATACAGTATTTAGATAAAGTTTAAGGTTTTCTCTATTGTTTGCAATTATTTCTATCTTTATAACTTCTATTGTTTTTTTGTTGATATTTCTAAAAGGGGTGTAACTTACGTGCCACCCATTAGTACGAAAAGGGCACAAAATTTGATTAATAACCTCACTATTCAAGTGAATGGAAGATAGAAACGAGTACAAATATACCTTCACGTCCGAAAACTGCATCTTCTGAAGTTCTCACACTATCATTGTTTAGTCTGACGTCAGAGCATTGAAACGTTCGTCAGATCCCGGAGAGTCAAAATGTACGTAAATATTTTCAAATGAGGTACTCGGCCTGTCGTGCATCACAGTACACGGCTGCATCACGACTAGGAGTGTGGTACCAGTACACGACTGCATCACAACTATGAGTGTAGTACCAGTACACGACTGCATCACAACTAGGAGTGTAGTACCAGTACACGACTGCACCACAACTAGGAGTGTAGTACCAGTACATATATGAGTACACCAAACATGTCATGAAATGCAATCTTGAGTTGCGTTCCACATAGCTTGGGCATATACATAGCTATGCGGTGATGTGGATACATGCATAGCCTACATAGCATAGAGAATTGCTTTGCAACACCATACATATTCAGCTTAAAATGTATGATCACAAACGGGATGAAATGATATGCGGTGTTATATCACATTTATTTATCATTGAATTATGTGATGTGCTGAATTACATACAGCGTGTGACGTGTTACTCTACTTCACATTACACATCACAACATGGGGTGCTATAATCTACACTGAAATGGCTGCCTCTGCTGTACCACACACACATGCAACGGGATGTTGTCTTAATAAGCATTTGAGATCTTAGCTTTTCTCGCATGTTAATCTCAGGCCTACTCATGATGTTTCAGTTCCCTCAATTCTCAAAAATTCAATATTAGCAATAAGTTGTAAAGGATGCTAAGGCTTAAATTTTATTTTAATTAAATTTTAGTGAACTCTCTGCCTCTATTTGCTCAAAAAATATGGTTTTGCTAGACTTCTCATTATTCGTTAAGCAATAATTCGGTGACCAATTCTGACTGGTATGTTTAATTTAAGCGCGCTCACCTGTCGACGTGCACTCATTTATTATCTACTGAGTTTGTGGCAGAGTGCACTGTTGTAAAATTGCTTACGTTGTCTCTCTAATTTTGACTTGCAAAATTCAAGAACCATACCTAATTTGAAGAGAGCTAATTAAAGAACTCCTGTGTAGTTTCACTGAAAGTAGTAAGAGAATTACACCTACAGTAGGTTAAGTCCACTCAAATTCAAGAACCTATCTGTAGTTTCACCGAAAGTAGTCGAAGAATATTACATCTAAGTTTACTCCACTCCAGAGTGGCAGCATTGTCAAGGACCACAACTACAAGTGTGGTAGCCCTCACGTTAATGATAGTCTTCACCGATCTGCTACTGTGCTCCCATAGCCCTTATCAGATGTAGGTCATTCACAAATGAAGCCTTCACTGTGGATGTCGCAATGGAGAGAGCATATTTTCGTCGGCCTCTTCCTCCAAAACCTACCAATTAACTAGTGCAAAAAAGGATTCATAACATTGATTTGTAGTCAAGCCCAAAAGTCAATAAGATAGATATTCTACTATAAAGTAGAACAAAAGGAAGATTTTTTCGACAGGCAGTGTTTCAGTGAAATAAAAAAATGTACTTTACGTTTTAGGATTCAAGGAAAATCCGGACCTCGAAAATAAACCATCGAAATTCGTTGGATATCACTATTGTGCCTTCAAATATCAGTTGCGCGCATGTTGTTAAATTAACGTAGCTGCGTACGCAACCTTGGAAACCAATTTAACTACGTACATAATTTCTTCGACCTGCCCGCAAAGTATCCTGCAGCAACTGTTTAGGCTGCCCCTGGGAATCAGATTGCGAGCATAGTTGAGCAAATGTCGATACTGATGTGGAGATGAATGTCCAACAATATCCTCAGCTGCAGTTTTAAAATCTGATGTTACGAAGATAGCTACATATAATGGAATTTGCTTGAGCTGCACGTCATAAAACACCGGCTAAGGTTTTTACGAATTATTAGAAATGACTACCAAGGCAACGCCTAACATTTTGCTTGAGATTGCATCGGCAACGCGAGTCGAAAGCCTCCCTGAGTCAGGGACATCGTAGACAGGCATGAACCAGAGCGTATGGACGAACTTTGACGATCACGTCCAGTTCAAGCGCACGAATTACGTCGTAATGTGGCTAGTGTCTTTTTATAAGAGCTGGTCTCGTGACAACCTCGGGAGAAGAATTTGAGAATGACATTTAATATTCGTTCGTAAAAGTTTAATGGGTGTCAGAAACTAAATCAATAAATTCGTTTAGTACCTTGACCAATGCTTAATATTATGGTATATAATACCATGGATTATATCACAACGCTTCAAATTTGTCTGCAAATTTTAAGAAGTGTCCATAAATAGGACTTTCAATTATTTAGTAAATAAGATTCGGTATCAGGGTATCACGGCTCATGAAGAAAATGTAGTTTTTAAATGAAATTTTAGAAACTAACTTGTGGGATATTAAAATTTAGGACGCAAGTATTGTCAAGCTGTAAACGAATTGGAAGTTAACTTCGCTAGACAACAAGAAGAGAGCCTCAAACTCGATTTGAATCAGAGAATATTTCGAAATACCAGAGCGTGTGGCGGTCTGTTAGCAAGGCCGCTCATGCTATCAACTACGACTCTGTAGGGACAAAACTCTCTTCCTTTGTCTAGAAATATGACCATTTTATTTCATCAAAATGCTCAAAACTATTCACGAAATGCGGGTTCAGATATGCGTGAAGCGCGCATTTTGTCACTTCACCTCGTAATATCATAGGTTCATGGTCGAAATAATTCGGCAGAATGTCACAAAAATCTGAAGGTTCTCAGGAGGGCGAGCTCGGGGCCCATGCTACCACCTGGCGCAATATCCGCGACCGTCGATCAGGCGCGCGGAGCATTTTACCGCCTCTGGAATCTGACCAAATTGAGACTGGTGCGGTGGTGCAAGATATCGTCGACATTACTTGTGGCGGCTGGAAGACCCGAGAGTTACTACACAGTGAGAATTTAAAGTCGAACAAAATGTGCGGTATGAATTTCATTATGCCTCGTATGCCGTGAATACTTTACTTATATTTCGTTCTCTGTAAAAAGTTTCACAATTGAATATCACAAAATGCGACGCTACATACCTATCCAGAGTTGTTTCATTGGATACTGTAGAAAAAGTTGAGCTCAAGAAAAAATACATTCATTCGGCAAATATATTTACTGAATCTTTAAGGTAGACTTGTGTTCAGACAGGTGTTTTCGACTTGGTCAATATACTGAAGATCCAACATTAAACTCAAGACTTTCATTTAAGTAGTTGATTACCATATAGGTGTACGTACGTAAAAAACTAAAACCATTAACGGACTATGAAATTCGAAGCCAAAAAGTACATAGCAAAGTTACACGTACATACATACATGGGTTTAATTATGAACAAATCCTAATCACAGAAATGTATCTGAAGTTATGTTACCGAAAAAGTATAGCATGCACTTAGCACCCGACACAACGCGTATTTCACCCCATTTAATCGTGAAAAATTTAGTTGAAAAAAAAGTAAGTAGTTGAGCGCCGTGTTTGCCTGCTACGGGTAGTTTCGAGAAAAATGTTTCCAATTAGGTAAATATACTGAAGATTCAATATGAAACTCAAAGACTTTCATTTAAGTAGTTGATGTTCGTTTCTATGGATCAGGAAATTACTATAGCATGCAATTAATGAACACTTGCGATGGAGTCATTCGCTTCACAAACATAATTTGACCTTTCTGATGTCATATGAGGTGGTAAAATGTTGATAAAATTCATGCAATCTGTGTTAAGACTACTGCAATATATGAAGTACATCTATTGTTATAAGGATTCATCCTATATGAACAAGGTATCAAAGTGCGTGAATTTTTTAACTCAGAAGCTCAGTTTGCTTCAGTCATTCTCATTTTTTCAGTGTTAATAATTATTAGCCAGTGAAAAACTATACATCAACTTCTCTTCAGTGATTCCATTTGCTTCAAAGCAAACTTTCTAGCGTAACAAATCGATTTCAGAAGTGATAAAAATTGATAACTCCCAATTTGAAGTTTTTAGAAATACATATCTCATAGCCCCAATGCTTATCATTCAACTTTCAAATTTCGTCAAGTATGCGGTTCTCAATATGTATTTTTTCGTAGGTTTAGTACGTGCAATGCTTCGTTTTATGCCTTGATGCCTTTATTGATGACCTTTATGAAACTAAGTTCAGTCGGCACTGAGATCGAACTCCAGCAGTTTGAAAAGTTTGCCGTCAAAAATGTACGTCATTGAGCTCTTTCCTACCGCAGGAATAAGCGAATATTACACTACAATATCTTGTGAATTCCGCCAATCAGGCTACAACAATAATTTTAAACAACACAGTAACGCTTATCAGGCTTTGAAGCCAGTGGAACTGTGCTTGGACTACACCGTAATCCAATTTTCGCGTCCTATGTTTGGAACCCAAACACAGAGCTCCATAAAGCAGCAGTTCAGCTGGGGTAGTCAATGCAGTCCCAGCAAAAAGCACCTCGTGATCCATGGCTCTTCTAGAGAAACAGTCGCAGTAAAATGGCTCTGATAGAATATTTTTAATACGTATTAATACTGATCGTCTTTCATCCCCAGTGCCGTTCAAAAACCCGCATGCTTCACTTTTACTTTTAACCTAATAAGCTTCTAATAAATAAGAATTAAGCATTCATTTCAAAAGACGATCTCAAATCATCAAAATCATTTACGTTTCGAAAAAATTTCATCCCGTTACTCTATCGAATGGCAGGATATTATGGTAAGATGCGGTAACAAACACTGCTCATACGATGGAGAAGGAACGTTTTTAATCAGCGGTCGTTCACATCCTTTCTACGAGATCTCAACGCAATCTTCAGCAAGATCGATAGCTTCACTGGATAGCCTGGAATTAATGATAGCTGGTATTTGCACCCATATGCCTGAAGTGCACAACGTGAACCAGGCAGCAATCTCACTGAACATCACCCTAAAACATTGCTCCCTTCACGACTCTTCTGGCAGAAAAGGAGTTAGAGTTTACTGCAAGAACGTGATGGGACTCAAAATCTGTGAACGGTGCTTGCAATACCATCGTAACCTAGAGCGCATCGTCGTTCATAACTATAGCTGCCTCCATTGAGTTCGTATGGGAGATACAGTAGAAAATCCTTTTATAATAGGCTCAAAGTCTTGGGTTGTGTTGATTTCGAAAGTGTACGAAACCGTAAAAAACTCCCTCAGTTGCAATTTTATGGCATCAACTTAGTTCCAGCGAGCTTCACAAACCAGATTTTCTTAATAGAAAAGATTCAGCATTCGAGGATATTTTCAAATTGACAGCGGATTCAGTTTGTTCGCATTAGAGACTGATTGAGTTCTTGCCACAGGAGTCTGAGGCCCAATAAAATCTTGATGTTAAACTGAATCATGGAAAAATTCAGATGAAGATTAGGAGAATAGAAGACAGATAATTTATTTTGAAAAATAATCTAGAACTTGACGTGCTGAGTACATCAGAAAGCTCGCAAATCCTTTACTAATTTCTAAGTTAAAGCGAAAAGGTTAACAATATAAATATCAATAAGGTTAAAAATATTTCAAAGAACTTGCACTATAATTTCAAATTGTTGTAAGATAACTGCTGCTGTAAGGACTCGTTAATAATCTGGCAAGATAAGACCAACTGATGAAAACTTGCCCCACAGACGATGATTTAGTGCTAGTAATGAAACACTACGTGGCCGTATTGTGTAATTACGCTGTCTGTGACCGTACTCTGTAATTACGCTGTGTGAGACCGTACTGTGTAATTTCACTGTATGTGACCGTACTGTGTAATTACACTGTATGAGACCTTGCTGAGTAATTACACTGTATGCGGCCATGCTGTGTAATTACACTGCATGTGGCCGTACTGGGTAATTACACTGTATGAGACCGTGCTGGGTAATTACACTTTTGGTGACCGTACTGTGTAATTACACTGTGTGTGACCGCACTGAGTAACTACACTGCATGAGACCGTACCGGGTAATTGTCATGCCCGTACTTATGGCAAATCATACGACCCAACCAAACGTTAGTAACCCAATGTCACATGAACTTTTCTGGTAATTCTTGTCATTTGAGGTCTGAGCTCATGGCGCTGTTGCCTCAGTACTCAGGGCCTCGTGCTCGAGGGTAAACTCGCATCAATCGATCATACGTCAAGGTCGTATGAAGACTTTGAACAAGCTCACATCGGTCTATCATACGCCATGGTCGTATGTAGACTTTGAACAAACTCTCATCGGTTTATCATACGCCATGGTCGTATGTAGACTTTGAACAAACTCACATCGGTCTATCATACGCCATGGTCGTATGTAGAATTTGAAAAACTCTCATCGGTCTATCATACGCCATGGTCGTATGTAGACTTTGAAAAACTCTCATCGATCTATCATACGACATGGTCGTATGTAGATTTTGAAAAACTCTCATCGATCTATCATACGACATGGTCGTATGTAGACTTTGGACAAACTCTCATCTGGTCTATCATACGTCATTGTAGTATGTTGAATTTGGAAATTAGAATGGTAGAATTAGAAAAATTCACTCTCACTCATTCACATTTGGGAACTCAAATTATAGGTTACTTTTCACATACGAATACTGAGCGACACGTACTGACAAAGGCTAAACAGCTCTTCAGAGAAATAATAAGAATATCAGCGGTACTTTCTTCCTTGACTTCCCCAACGGCGCCTGAACTGTGTTCCTATGATATACCTAAGCCAGTGATTCCCAAAGTACGTGCCGCGGCACACTAGTGTGCCTCCATTATCTCCTTGGTGTGCCGCGAAAATTTATATATTAATAAAAAATTATATAATATATTTTTGCGTCCTGTGATTTAGGCCATTAGAG
>VOMN01105582.1:0-25076 GCA_014899125.1 Orchestia grillus | reverse complement strand
AATTTTCGTTTGGCTTAAAGACAAGTTTTAGAAGCTCTGAACCAGGACCTATAGTGCTCTGCAGCAGTTCATGGGTTACGTGCCAGAGTCGTGGCGTTATCCCAGGCTTGTCCTAACGACTTGTTCCATGGCCACTTCCACCAGAGATGCCGGAGCTCAAATTTCAATGCTGAGTATAACGCAGCTAATTCCTCTCTAGCTTCAAGCAATAGGGTTGCCAAGGATAAAACAGTGATGAAATGTTAACACAAAAATAAAATTCCTCCATACTTTGAATGAACGGAATATTACGAAGCAGTTCTTCACATTGTGTGCGCTTGTATGAATAATCAATCCATTTTTGAACGAAAAAATACGGATTTAGGATTAAACTCTATTATTGCGAGGGTCTATTATTCTTGACATGTGTTCCAAAAAATATCGTATTTTTGTTGCGGCAAACTTCAGAATGCCAATTCAATTGTAACAGAATTTTTTCCTACGAAGTTTTCGAGAACTATTATTTGTAATGTTCATTATTGATGACGGTGGTCCTAACGCGGCTAAAAAAAGTCGTGCAGTAGGTTTGGAAGTAGCTTACTCACCTAAGTTTACAAATTAGATTTAAAAACTAGGTCTAGAGAATGACATACAAGTACCAGCAAGTTACGATTTGCTACACCATCAACCAATATTGTGACTTCCAATTTCCATTGAAAATCTGTTCAAATCCCCTTAAAAAAATTACGAGCTTTTTCAGCAGGAAGCTCAGTGAATATCATGTAATTGGAACTAATGGGATAAATATTTCCGCTTATAATATAATAAAACACAAAACGCGGATTGCGAGTTGGAGGAGGACGCTCTTCGAAACCTAAATGCGCACTCCAGTAAAAATGAATATAAATGTTCATGAGCGAAGGTGAAAGCAAATGAATGAAATTAAAAATACATGAATAGAAGTGAAATTATACGGATGAAATAAAAGTACATGAAAGAAAGTAAAAGTCCCTCAATAAAATTCAAAGTTTGCGAATGAAAGTAAAAGTGCAAGAATGAGAGGGAAAGTACGTCAATGAAAGTAAAAGTACAGAAGTGAGAGGGAAAGTACATCAATGAATGTAAAAGTATAGGAATGAGAGGGAAAATACATCAATGAATGTAAAAGTACAGGAGTTAGAGGGAAAGTACATCAATGAATTTAAAAGTACAGGAATGAGAGGGAAAGTATATCAATGAATGTAAAAGTACAGGAATGAGAGGGAAAGTACATCAATGAATGTAAAAGTACTGGAATGAGAGGGAAAGTACATCAATGAATGTAAAAGTACAGGAGTGAGAGGGAAAGTTACAGTGCATGCGCAGCCTCAACGCGTATGGCGGCACGCGCTCAAAGCCACCCCAACATTTTCAGTGGAGGAAGCGGCAAGGTTTCCCTGATCTTTGTTGTCCTGCCGAAGACCTTTTATTTGGATGATGACAATAATGTTCATCTCATTCGCAGGATGCAATGAATATATAACGAGGTCATGCCTTTGATTCTATAGGCTATTTCTACTTTATTAAAATTTCCTAAGCTTCACCGTATGGGGAAAAATTTCGGTCGTCTTAAAAGTTGGATCATTAGAGCGAGGAGCGATGCTAAAACCAGGGGAATAATGACGCTGAATACAAATTGTTGTTCCGATACTATAGCGGGTAACTAAAAAAATATTCCTAGCACCCCGAGCAAATGTAAACAAATGAACTAAGATTCTTAAGTTGGGCTGCGACCGAAGTTCTTCAAACGTGGGATCGAAAATTGACGTAAGAGGTCAATTTCCCAGGGTCTCTCAACGAAGAACGGCGTCGTTAAAACTGCAGTTTTTGCTGCTCAATTAGGCAATAGGTAATCCTAGTCAAGTGGATAATACTCCACCACACTGGAGATTAGAATAATGTGTTCTCATAGAGACGAAGCACGCTTCTTCTCCATCCGGTGAAACTCAGGATGAATTTTCAAACCAACAGCTATCGAGATCATCATAAGTTTTCGAACCAATGTTTATTTTAAGTTTTCAAACCGATTGTTTTCAGTTTTCAAACCGATTGTTTTAAGTTTTCAAACAATTTTCCAAGCAATTGCTCTCGAGATCATTGTAAGTTTCTCAGTCTAGTCGTCACGACCCCTTCCTTAACCATGAGTTTTCTTTTCACGTGCAGTTACCTACGCTCTCGCTGTGCTGCGGACTTGAGAAATTCAATTCCTACTGCTCAAATACGTTTAATTAAATTCACCTCTGAAAATGAAGAGGATGGCTGCATCATCTGGCCTTACAAGCACACGCGACCCATCAAAAGGAATTACTCTATTTGTTAATCAAGTAAATGGAATTTTCTAGGTGAAGCATTTAATGGGTCACGCAGCCCCTCATCGTTTCCTTTGAAATCAACTGGTTTGTAACAATGGGAGGGCTACTATAAAGGAGAGCTACTCAAGCCTCCTCTTTCTTCATAACTGGCTGTACTATAATACTTAAATTTTATGTAATGTTTTATCTCGTATCAGCCTAATTACAGCGTAAAATCCTTCAGAGACTAATGACTTTTTCCGATATTATATACGATCTGCAACTAGTTTTTTATAACACTGAAATGAACACAAATGAAGTAAAAACTAAGAATAAACGTTTTCTCGAACTAATATTGATGTGTGTGTTGGGTTTTTCCGGGTGTTTAGTCGTCAAAATAAGATTATCCGGCGAAGACTATCACTGGATATTAAAGGCATTGGGTTCCAAAAATAAGTCGGTTTTTGTCGCAGAAAACTCAAACTGACAATTGTAATCACAGTTTTTCCGGCATAGTACTCAAGAACTTCAATGTCCAACTTTCACTGCAGCGAATAAGAAAAGAGAACTCAAATTCAACCGAGATATACCACGAGACAGTCAGTTCAGGTGACGCGCGTGGGAAGGCAGCTGTCCTGGAGGCGCGGAACATTCGTGGCGCCCGGCACCAGGGGCGACGGGGACGCTGTAAAGAAACGCTCGGAAAGTTCTTTGTGATGCAAATTACGTAGGCTCGCTTAATTAAACTAAGCACGACCGTTCATAGTTTTCTGCCATAATTAACGCAATTGGAGGCAAGGAAATAGCGCTGCGAGGAAGTTACATTTTTGTGATCTTAACTTTGGACGAGTTTTACTGTCATAATGCGACTGCAAAGTGTCATTTCCATTACGACGTGGAAAGCTTCCACTGTGGAAATGGCGGTAATAAGAAGAGGAGCACACCATTGGCCTTTGAATGGCGTGTATAATTGGAGAATTTAAGGCAGTTGACGTTAAAAATAAGCATTTACACGATGTGATAACGCAGCAAGAATTTTTCTGCTCAGTGAAATCAATGACAGGACCTACATTCCCAGTTTTTCTAAGAGGAGTTCGGTGAGGCCTTATCTTTTCAGCTCCCAAAATGGCAGCCCATCGAAATTCAGCCCTTGGAAGTGATATTAATAAGGCAGAAGTGAGAGTCCTCAGGACCCTCCAAGCTCACGACGCCCGTAATGGCGGCAGCGCGCCAGAATCCTATGAAATTGAAGAGGTTTCACTACGTTAATTAATGGGACTAGGGGAGCGGCCGAGGCCTGATCAGTGATGAGTTCTTAAAGATTCATTCGTTGATTTGATTACATAGTGAGCTCATGAACGGCCGCGCAGAGCATATTGTGCTTCTTTTTTTGTCGAGTTTTTAGGGCAAAGTCCCTAGACTAGCTGTTCTTTATGTCTGATCGTTGTTCTCCATATCTGACCAACAAAGTTCTCCATGTCTGATTGATGTACTCCATGTCTGATCAATATTCTCCATGTCAGATCGATGTTCTCCATGTCTGATCAACAAAGTTCGCCATGTCTGATTGATGTACTCCAAGTCTGATCGATGTTCTCTATGTCTGATCAATGTTCTCCATGTCTGATCAATGTTCTCCATGACTGATCAACGTTCTCCGATTGAATAGTTACGGTGCTGATCCTAAAAACAAACGTAAAATATTAATTGTCGTATCCAATTACATAGCACCCCTATACATATTTGCCAGAACTTCAAAGTTCCGTAACTCTCGCAGCGGATGCACTTCCCACGCTACCAAAAGGCCCAAAACTGCTTCACTCTTCTTCAGAGAGAAGAGAACTTTGAGGAAAAACGGATTTCGTCTCCAGATGGCGGATAAAATCCTCGATAATAAGCCTTCTCGTCCGCAGCTGCCCCGATATGCAAACCAGAAGAGTAATTCCGGCTTCGAGATTTTGTGGACAAATGAAAGGAAACTGCGCCGGGCCAAAACCTGCTCACGAAATTGAGAAGTTGAGACTCGAGACTTTTGCTTCAGCCGCCAGGCCTCTGAGTGAATGAATGCGATGAGGACATTCGTCCTCTCAATGTCGAGAGCCGTCACAGATAAAGAGAGTTTTTTTAGAGTTACGTGTACGGCCACATCTCGCAGTTGCATGTGTGCATCAAAGAAAAGGCATAAATTGTGTAGTAGACGAGGTCTAAAATACAAGTGACTTTGCTCTTAAAAGATTCATAGCAAGACCCATACGCTGTATCACAAATGCATAAATATCGTTGCAGCTGCAGAAACCTGAGGAGGGGGTGATTGATAGAGATTTAAAATTGCATTCAGTTTAAGCGATAAGAAAAGGCCCCGCTTTTGTCGAGTATGGCTCCAAATGCTGCATAAATCCTCCTAAAGGAAGTCACATTGTACGAATAAATGCACCGTATGAGTAGTCTGTATCACATTCTATTCTCGGGTGGGGAGGAAAAATTGTTAAGCGTAGTGAAGTAAACACTTTTATATGAGAGAAAAATTTCAGCGAGCCAATAATATTCTTTGCAGAAACAAATAGCCATGTTCGAATCCGTTGTGGTGGTATGAGCTACTAGACACACTAACGTGAAATTATTTAGCTTCAATGACTGCCTGCTGAAACTTGAATGAAAGAACCTAATGTATTCACGCGACCTGAAGCAACACGGAGACATCAAGCCGGGGCATAAATGCCTCTAGTTTTTGAATAGAACATGAAAGTTAATTTCAACGTTTAGTTGAACAAACATAAGTCCTTCATGTAATCTCCACATATGCTTTAACACTTATATGTATGTGTTAAAATGAATGATATCCGACTTCCAACAAGTTGAGTTTCTGGAAATGGGACTACACTTCAAGAAGTCATGAAGGCACGCTGAAACCAAGGTGTCTGCAATTTAACCATAAATTTTATTTCCACTCACAAATTGAGCGAATTTTTAAGCGTAGGTCGAAATTATTCGTAATCGAAAACGAAATCATGGCAGACTTTTGTTCGTATGGCAAGTTTTCTGGAAGTGGAGGGTGTTCGTAAGTGGAGGTTCCAGGGTGGTAAAAGGTAAATTGGAACTAATAGAGCTGCAAATTAAAATATTGAAAATAAAATTATTTAAAGCCTACATATAAACAGGCACCTTGCTTCGATAGAATGAGGAGCATGATTTTACTATCGCTCGCTACACCTGCACACACCATGACAATGCTGGATTTTCACTCTCAACGACAGGAGGAGCTTCTGATGGCTGAAAGCGATAGTCTTCTTTGAGTTGCTGCAATTTGCCCCTCGTAAACAACAAATTTCTTCTCATCTACAAAAAGGAACAACTCCCCATGTCATTTGATATGATTCAATAACAATGGGAATTCATTTCCTTATAATGGCCTTCAAATTTGTAGTCAGGACATCTGGATATTTTTGGTAGCATGATTTCAACCTGAGGTAAAGTATGATGAATAATTTTGTCACAGATACCGCCTGAAAGAAACGTAAATTAATATTTAAAATCGTTCTTTACCATTTACAATTAGGACGAACACGCCTAGACTAGCTGTTCTTTATATCTGATCGTTGTTCTCAATGTCTGATCAACAATATTCTTCATGTCTGATCAATGTTAATAAAGTCCATTAAAGTGCATTCTGTGCAATTTTTGACCGAAACATGTACTCCCAGAGAGTTTCCGCGGCTGACCGTGACTGATTGTTTCTAAAACCAAAATGCAGTAGCAGTAGAGATTACATTGCAGCAAAACCGGCATCTAGCTGACACTTTCTCAGCTGAAACAGTCAGCAGCGAGCAAATGAAGGTTGACATGTCAGAGAAGACTTGGCCCATCAAATACTAGAGTTCCTAATAAACATCGATACGTGAAAAAAACTGAACGCAAATTAACAGAAATGTTAATGGAAATGGGGGAAAATAGAAAAGTCATTACTCACGTATATGTACATATGATTCTTAAGTATGTTTGAATTTATGTTTGAATAGAAGCTGTTACACCAGATTTCTTCGTTTCGACCATAAAAAGCGGATGTTGATCCGAGATGGTTCTGAAAATGGCGATACAAATTTGTTCACATCCTACAAAGATGTGTAATTCACAATCTGTAGTGTCGATATCTAACGCTAAGGCTAATGTTTCACTTTCAAACAGGTTCACTTCAGTGCCCACGAAAACTGTGCCCCAATGCTACTCTCGTGATGATCGTCATTCTGGTTCTGCACAAGGCAAACGATGTTCAAAGGAGTTATTTTTTTGAAAATTATTGCTTAGGCCTAGATATACCGGTTGACGATAAGCAAAATTACGATTAGTCTTCCCAGCTTCAACTTAATCGTAATTCCTTTTATGATCTCATGAACATAAAATGTATTCTGTACACTGATATAGACTTATTAACGTCTCGGCTTCGTTAATGTACACTCTACAAAGACTTAGCTTTCCAGCAGTACTAGAATAAGCATTGTTGCGGTATAAAATGTAACCTGACCCTTTAACGGATTTAAAGTTGAGAGAACGAATGCTAAGTAGGCTTGTCTTTGTGTAACTCTATGCTGCTCGAATTAAAAGATTTCACTTAGCGTTTCATATTTGTTCTACAGATTAAAATGATTAATGCATATCTGCGAGGAAATGAGTGCCCCATGCAAGCTTACTTACTTAAGAGTCGGCTTGTATACCTGCAACCGTGATTTAAAGGAGCAATTATACGAATAAAATCACTCAAGGGGAATCAATCTGAAAGTGTGGGAACGGCTTCTAGTTTAAAGCTAGAGAGTGAACCCACGACTTTATAAATCACATTAAATTAGTAACACGGTGCCAAAGGAAAAGCACTTACAACAAAAATAGACGAACAAAAATCCTGCTCAGTGTGTTCAAGCGATATTAAGCGCATCAGTATTTTCTTAGATACAGAGAAACCTTACAACGTCGAAACATAACATGTAAAATTACCATCCACTCACTAACCCGCACGCAATGCTTCGGAGCAGATCGTTTCAGATGGCATACATACCCCCATTCGTTCAATTTCTTAGACCAAATTCGCATAATTACACCGTGATAAACCTTGTCGGGCACCAAAATATCCCCGGAGTCGGGAAAAAAACAGTACGAAACACGCGTGTTTCGTTTTCCAAATCCTCAGTGGAGGTCGAACGGCCGCAATTCTGAAACTGAAGAGCCCTAAGTCGGCCGCGGTGAGCATCATCGCTAATTCTGCAGGAGCTGTCGGGAACACGCAGCGACCGGGCGCGGCATGCTGGAACGAAGTCTATTTTACGGAAACTCACTCGTATGTAAAGCACTGGAGAAATATCTCGCTACCCAGATTATCGTGATGTGCCGCTTAACAAACGCACATCGTGCGCTGTACATCGTTGTACCGAGCGCACTGTCTGCATCTTGTGGGGCTTATATCAGCGAATAAACGGTTGCATGCGAACTCTATTGATGAATGATAGTGCTAGATCCCACGTATTAATCACATGGAAGCAATGGTGCTAAAAACCAACGTATTGATCACCTGGAAAGAATGGTGTCACAACCATCGTATTGATCACATGAATGAAATGGTGCCACAATCATCGTATTGTTCACATGAACGAATGGTGTCACAACCATCGTATTGATCATATAAAAAGAATGATACTAAAAGCCTCGTATTGATCACCTAAAAAGAATGGTGCCACAACCATCGTATTGATCACATGAAAGGAATAGTGCTAAAAGCCTCGTATTGATCACCTAAAAGTAATGGTGCCACAACCATCGTATTGATCCCATGGAGGCTGCATTTAGTTCGATGCGAAATACTAGCAGCATTCATGTGAAAGTTGAAGTGTAAGTCCACGTAGAGGGTTAAAAAGAGAATCTGTCAAAATATAATTACAAAGTGAAAAAAATGCTGAGGTTCTGGTAGCATGGTAGCTTACCGACGAAAGTAGGATGGCTGCGAGAAGTAAGTTTGATTATTACCAAAAGTTCTTCAAATCAGGTTCATACGAGATGAGGCACAAATTATGCGCTAACTAAAACAAGAACACAAGAAACCCAAAATTAATTTCATACCTAAAAGTGCATAGCATGCTCACGTCAGGTCTGAATGACTGCCTTCCAGGTAAATAATTCGCTAAAGCTCATTTCGCAGGCGTATTTCGTTGTCGTGATACCTGTGTCGACCCCGAAAGCGTGATCATGTAACGAAACTTGTGTTTTATAACATCAGAATCAAGCAACAAAGTGGCAAAAAATATGGATTCTAGGGTTTCACGAGGTCCCTTCGGCCAATTCCTGAAACGAAATCGTTAATGAGAGGAGTAATTACTGGCAACGAGTGGCCCCGCCCTGCCTTCCACGGCCAAATGGCAGCTCTCGGCTACCGGTGCTGTCGCTGGTAACTGATTCCCAAACAAATTATTCCCTTAAGCTCATTTCATAACGGTTACAGTGTCATCGTGGAGGTGGTGGTGTTTTGTTTAATTTTGAGGTCACGCTTCCTACCCTGTTACTCCCAGAATAGTCGAGCACAAAATGCAGGCCTCAGGGACTAAAGCCTGCGCTTTGGGTTCTCTTATTTTGTGCGCTAGCAACACGATAGGAGATCATGGTCGTTGGGGGAAGAGATGGACGGTATGACTACAAGGTAAAACAAAACACCACCACCTCCACGATGACTCTGCAACAGTCACTACACACCGACCACGTGGTCATTTTGTATTTCATTTACTGAACAACACCACCGCAACGACTGCTAATATATACCTAGGAAACGACCGATTTATATTTTAGTTACTGAGCATCACCGCCGCAACGAGTGTTAATATACATCGATGACTCGACCGTACCCAAGTTTGCTTTAATTTTCCAACATCCACGGAGTATAAAAAGTTAATAAACACAGGTGACATGACAATACCGAGGTTTATTTTAATTACCGAAGTCAATCTTGCACCCAGAGAGACATGTTGCTTCAGATCTAAGTACTGGGGTTTTCCTACTCTCGGTTTAAAACATCAATTGCTCTTAGGTGATTGCTGCACTATGTTATCAAAAGGCATTTCTAAATTAACAGTGAAATTTGAGATACGTTGTCCTTTGTTGATTAATAAAATATGCTCTCGTATGACTGCGCGCCAGAAAAGGGCCGCCTGGAAAGGGCAAAAATCGAACGAAAAATGAATGACAAAAATGCGATTCGTTAGTATTACAAATATTTCAAGAGCTAGTCCAAGATCATCGGAATAGAAATTTTTAAAATGAGCACAAAAACTTACGTATGATTGAGTGACGACAACATTGGTTGCAAGCCCAACAGAGTCGCATGTGACGACCTAACATTGCTGGCCCTGTGAGCACATCGTACGTTGCAGCTGCAGTGAGCCTGGTATGGTGAATGAATTAGAGATTATATGCG
Source organism: Orchestia grillus (assembly GCA_014899125.1). Taxonomy (NCBI): domain Eukaryota; kingdom Metazoa; phylum Arthropoda; class Malacostraca; order Amphipoda; family Talitridae; genus Orchestia; species Orchestia grillus. Next base: position 15,320 of record VOMN01105582.1, on the reverse strand, counting down.
CAGATTACGGTGAAGGAAACGTGCGCATCTGCCTATGGATAGACATTCAAAATTAAAACTGATACATAGACTATAATTTCTCCAGAGACCCATAATTAACGATATTCGTCAAAAAACCGTACTTGCAGCACACACATAAAAGTTATTTTTGCAGAAAAAATTATGATAACAGACACTCAGCGTCATCCATACAAGTGTAGTATTATAAATCGTGACACTTTCTCCAGCCAAGGTCTTTGTATCTGCGTTAGAAGTTTAATTGAGGCATGGTATAAGAGCACTGCCACCAGGACCGGTGTACAATGAGCTGCTCTGCAGTATAAATGCTGAAGCCAGCTACCATCAACCAAATCTGATACATAAAAATAAAATTTCAAATTTAATGGTGGATTTTCAATCGCAGTACTCATATGAAATTGCTTGAGTTATTATTTATTTTTTTAACCGTTCAAGTAGAAAAGGGACAAGGATCTTGAGCACAGAGATTATTGGAACAACATCGACCAAAAAATCTTATAAATTTTACCACTAGCGCTTCAAACTCTACGGAATTACGACCAGTATTTAAGTATCTCTTCCTGGTGCTTTTGCGTTTTTTTGCAAGTGCATTCTTAAATAGGAGATGATAAACAAGCAATGCTCAATTTCTAAGTATTATTACTAGTAAGAATGCATTGTCTGAACAAAATTCTTCATGGATAAATCAGTTGAAGCTCTTGTTTCTTGTTTAAGCATGTATAGTGCCTGCCATTGTTTCCGAAACTGAGTTTTATGTTTCTTTCTGTACGAAGTTATTTAAAACCTTCCAACTGATTAACTCTGAATCGGTTTTCGCATTTTCATTTGTTCTAAAACACTTTTAAGCACGATGACGAGATATTTAAATACTGGCCGTACTTTCCGTAGAGTTTACAAGCAAGTAGAAATGCTCACACCCATATATCAATCACCATTTTGCTCTAAGTACAGCAGCTTTTATTTCAGACGGTGCTCAAAGACAAACAGTTCGTTCTTTGCCGTTTCGTTTAACATTTGACGGATGGCGTTATATTACACCTGCCAAGGCTGCCACTCGGAGAGTCTGTAGGCTATCGAGATGAGCACCTCTAAACGAGCTGTTAACTAAGAATGACAGCGGCCAGAATTCGTCGAAGCCCTATTTTAGGTATTTATATTTGGTATTCTTTAAACTGAGAAGAGAGTTCGTAGGTTTACACACCTCAGTATGAAAAGGAGATTATTTTTCGAATATATTTTATCTTCTACTGTATCATCAGCATCAGGAGAGCCTAACAGACTTAGAGGTCCATCTTCGGCATTGCTTGTAAATGGATTTGTTTCGTTTTTGAGTGTATTAAGATTCGGAACTTAAACACAGGACGTACAGCAGCTTAGTCGGTGGAGGCTTGGTACAAAGTAATTTTCGGAGTCGGCGGAGAGGCCAGCCAGGCCCTCCGCCTTGAGAACCATTCGCTGCTGTGTCTGGGCTACTCGAATGCTATGTCACATCCGCGCAATTTTTTGTTTTTCGAGTGACAGGCAATAATAGCTTTTATTCTTGCAACAACAATGGAGCATCGAAAAGCTCAGTAGACCAACAATGATAATCAGAAGCAAAAATATTCTCTAGTTATTTCAAACTCGGGAATCAAGGGCTCACAAATCTGAGAAAACAGATTTAGCTATCAGTGGGTAAACAGTCAGGATTTTTGCTCGAAAATTGTTTATGTGACCGTCATTAAATTCTTTCATTCTGAGATAGACTCTCACTTCAACAATATGAATTGTTTCCTTGAACAGAGAATCCGGTTAGAGAAAGGATGGGGCAAATGACCTAAACTGAAGGACTGTAAATAACTCTCAGGACAGATTTACGCTCATAAACAAGAAAGAAGAAGCTGCCTCATAAATACTAAATCATACCTTTCCTGGCTAACCAGGCGCAAAATTTCTTGGAAAAGTATACGCTTGATAATTCTTGGATAAAAGAATTATTTTTTGAATAAACTAAACCAGTTAAGATCAATATTATCGCGGATGCGAAATGCTATATGAATAGAGCTCCCGCGGAGCGAGCTTCAAAAGTTTGAAAACGTTCATACCGTTCAGATCTGAAACGTTTGAAAGGCAACTCGATAAACACAGAAAATAAATAAGCAGCCATGCATTGAGAAGGCATACAGACGTATGCTAAAAAGTAGTAGGAGTAGTAGTAGTAGATATAGTTGTATTATAGATTACAGTGCTTCAATAACTCGGACCATCTTGCACCGAAAGAAAAGGGGTCATTTAGCGTGGGGTGTAGCAAATGAGGAATCTGGAATCTATGCATAAGGTGTGTTCTCACATAGGATCCCCTGCCCATAAAAACAGCCGAATAAAACTACGTTTTTCATAATGAAAAAAAACCCTGGGGATACGGCCAATCTAGTATGCAACTAAAACCCTGAGGACAATGACCGATTACCTGTCCGTACACACCTGCTTCAATATAAAAAAAAATAATTAGGCATAGTAAACTCCAAGATAAAAGTTCGAGAATGAGAGGAACTGGCTTATAAGCACCAAATCGTATCCTGAGTTCTGATCTCTCGATCGTGTCTCTGGAGTATATATGAAAGTCAGGCATTTTTCTCATTTCAACATAAGACGAACAGATTAGGATCAACAGTATCGTGGATACAAGGTGATGTACTCGCATGAATGGAGCTCCCCCGGAGTGAACCCCGCGTGTCCAAAACGACACGTGACCCGTTGGGTGAAATAAAATTTATCAACATCAAACCGTAACCAGAGATATATCCTATGCAGTTAAGTCGGTATCTACAATACAGAATTAAACGGAGAGTATAAATTTCAAATATTTCAGATCCGAAGGACAAACGTGTGCACGGTTTCAAGAAAGCAAACAAGCAAGACGACCAGAGTTTTAGTATTATATAGATAGAAGATTTGCTAAATATAAAACAAAATGTTTACATTATTGAAAAATTTACCTAACGGTTCACGAATAGCCTAGTAAGCACATAGAAATCGGTGAGCCAAGAATACCTTAGGTGAAACTGGCTTCACTACAAGTTAGCTTCTCCTGGAATGCAGAAGCACTGATTAGTAATATCAATAATATGGGAGATAAATATCCAAAAACACCTAACTCAAATGGCTCTAGTAATAAACTATTCTTAATTAGGAGAATAGTGGGTAAACTATTATTTATAGTTTACTTATTTAGAAGGACTGAGTTCACCGATTCAATCATTCCATCCATGATAGTCTGTTTGTTCCATTCATTTGAATATGTATTTATTGTTTATGGAAATGTTTTTTTTTATTTATTCATATAGTTTTATATACATTTTTATTGTGTATTTATATATATTATAGAGGATAAATATAGAAACTATTCTGTTTCTGCGGGGCACGGCTGTAGAATGATTGGAATTACTGAATTTTCTAAAGAAACTGACGAAAATAAACAGTTCTAGCTGGAGTCAGTGGCAGCGAAGCCAAAGAGACCGGGAAAAACAGTCCCATTCACATGATCTCGTAATCACAGCACATGTGAAACGAGTTAAAACGTAGTAGCGGCCGATGATAATCAAGAAACTGCAGAAGAAAGTACTCGAAAAAGTCCTTGATGAACATTACTAGATTTTTTTTAATCTTCAGGTAAAAAGCTGGTAGAAAGATTACTTAAAATCTGTTGTGTTACATTAACTATTCTAGCCTAAACAGGGCACTCTATATGCTACTGTGTCGAACGTAAGCCAGGTACGACAGTATTTTGATCAGATTCGATGAACTGTACCGTAAAATACAAGACTTTGTAGCAACACGTTCAAAAAGTTCTCGCGCCCAAAACAACCTTACTTAACTCACAGAGAACAAGGCCTATACGAATCATTATGAACAAGAAATAAAGCTTTGCAGCTGCGCCTCACGCAAGATGAAGACCCGCGCGGAACTGCAGCTGCGATCAATCAGCTGCAGGCCGGACACCGGTAAATTGAGGCTCAGGTTCCAGTTAAGGCAGCCGATTTCTGACCATGTCAACACCTGCTATTAGAGCCTTTCAAAGGCTTGATTGTTTGGCGACGCCAACATTTGTGTAACATAGGCAGCAGCTGCTTTGTAATTATGAAGTTGGACTGGTGGTAGTCACGATACGCCCCACGTTGCGTGGCGGTCGATGGTCAAACTATGGAGCTACAGAGCCTTTCAATATACAAATATCTTGTTTCGGATCCTGATGAAATGGAGCTGCGTGGCTGGTAAGCAGCGAATGTTATATCACACTTTTTTCATGGGTCCATAGCCGCCTACAGAATTGAATGCTACGAGAAATGTTTGACTAATAGAATTTAATTAAAATGAATGAAGCAAACTGACTATCTTGGATGGAATAATTTAATCATTCAACTCCGTTCGTATAGAATAAAATGTTGAATACCTGGAAAAATCAGGCCGTACTGTCGTGAAATATGAGCTGATCCACACAAACGTGAGAGAAATTATATGAACTTGAGCTAACGTTCGACTCCGCGAAAGTCTATTGAATTAGAATCAACTCAGCGCAGTGCAAGCAGCATCCTATACCTGAAAATCAGCTTGCACTCAACAGTAGAACCTAAGACTGTGTTGACTAAATTAAAAGTTCTGCGGAGAATTCAAGCCAAATTTGACTGACGCACTTAACAACATCGATAAATTCACGATATCAATTAAATCTTCTCACTGCTGGAACAAAATCGGTTGAGTTTCTTCGAATCAGATAGAAACATATAAATGAAAATTTGTCATGCCTTTTTTAATTCATGAGACACGCATGAGCCCCATACCCACTCGTAGGAGCTCCTGGAAACACTGCCCTGTTAAATACATAATTTGTTGGTGGGAGATCTGCTTTAAAGCTCCTCTTTGAATAGTAAATTATCAGTATCAGTAAATAAATAGTAAGTTATCCCTGAAGTCAACCTACCTAGGAAATAGCCGATGACTTTGCCGAATAATCTAGCGTAAATGCACTTGGTTTTTCATACGTTTCTAGGACAGAAATGCTTGAATAGTAGTTGGACATTTGTAGAGCTTGAAATAAATCTAATAGAAATCACGTTCACGCTCATAATACCAGATACTAAAATAAATCAAGCTATGAAGTGGTAGCAGAGGCTAAGAAAGTTGATTGTTAACGACTTTAAAAACAACATAGAACATAGGCGATACCCTACTAAATGTTGTAATGCTCCAAAGTAGGTTCTTTAAATCTTGAACATGTAAGGAGTTCGAAAAATAGCTTGAAATTCAAAGTTCATAATAGAACAGTTCAAATTAAAGCTAAACTTTACAATGACACAGTACTTAGGAACACGAAGTCGGCCGTCATGATGGGGCGCCGTGGTGTAGTGAGTAGCGCGCCAGGTGCCAAGTGAGGAGGGTCCAGGTTTCAGTCCCGGTGTGCGACCGCTGAATTTTTAGAAATTTACGGAGTGCTTCCCTCGAGAACGAAAATTTAAAACCTACGTTCTGCATAGCTCTCATGCGTCTTGTCAATAATCATGAGATACTGACGAACCAATCTGCTTTATTGCGGTAGCAAAATGTTTCGTTCTTTCTCTCCTTTCCTTCAAAAACAAAAAATTCGAAAGAAAACGAAACAAAAACTGAATCGATGCGTTCAAGGGGAAGAACTTATACCGCTGCTCTAATCCCGCGCATAAATTTACAATACCTGATTTTGTGCACAACCCGGCATAGTATAGAACAATAATGCTCTTTTCCTTCAGATTACATTAAATGATGATGGAGAAGTGCATTTCCCACAAGTAACGTGGTTAAGCAGATCATAGGAATTTGACAGTGCGGGAGGCAGACAAGCCAGCCAACGATCGTGGGTGTCTACTTCGAGGTTAGATCCATGTCTTGCAACATGAAAACATACGAACGAAAGCTAGGAAACATTCAACTAGTGGCTGCTTAATCCCTTAACGATCTATCCCGATATATCTCGTGGTACTGGTTGGTGCATTCACACGGTCACTGTCGGTTACACAGACCGTGTGAATGCACCGCCGGCCTTCTCGGGGTAATTCGTTAGGGGTTAAAGTCTTTGTCTCAAAGTCAGTTTGATGTCGTGGAGTTTCACTCTACTTTAGGGAATTGAAACTTCACGGTCCGATTTTCAGTCTAGAAAAGATCATTGAGGAAATTAATATCGTGTTTGTATATGTAGAAGAACGTGACGAACGATTTAGACAAGCGTGTGGTTAAACCAAAACATTCCTAGTGAATGCCTAGGAAGAGGGCGACAATTTCTGAAACAATGGAAGGAATTCAACAAATTTGTAATCAATTTATCATTCAGCGGGAGGATTACATTATTTTAAAAAGTATCAAAAATCTATCATCCATGTACATGATAAAAATTTTACCATGAAATAAATAAGTTTAGTAGTTTTCTCGAGTCCGAGGTCTAGCAGTCAGTTGAAGATGTGCAGCTTGGGAACATTCTCCTGCGTATCCCTAAGTGTCGAGACCGAACACAGATTAGTAAATACCCTTATTTTTCACCATTGTGCAATCTCACAATAGCCTTCAGAAGGATGCTATTTCTGTGCATTGTAGGCTGGTTGTTATTAGTGTAACCTTTAAATTGTGACATGGTTTATTGTGCTATAATTTTATTCGTTAGGTTTGAAACTTGTGTTTTGGAGTTCAAAATTGTGAGCTGCTTACCGTAAAATTATGCTAACAGTTACAGCGGCGAAATGCGTCTAACTAGCAAACAATCGTCCCGGAGGCAAAAGGCATGAAGCACCAAGATTTGAATGGTCTTTTCCTTTCCTTCAGTTTTCAATCGGAAGAAAACGACCGCTAGAAAGCGATTCATTTCTCTCCTTCATATCACAAGCCAGACATGAGAAAGCAACTTTGTTTATGAAGGAAGTTTCAATCGTGGATGCAAACTTCACAACACGTCAGCCCCGTCTTTGTTGCCGAACAGCCCTCAAGGTCTCTAATGAGGACGACTTATCTAATAATCAGGCGTAAAACACCCTGGCTGAAAATGAAAGAGACTAAGGACTTGTTTTAAATTTTTGACTCGTGTTGGTCTTTGACGCACTTCATGTAGAATTTAGAACATAAAATGACAGCAGGAACGGCCGTGTGTTCCATTCTATGCTGTTAGAGAGCAAGATTAATATCTCATGATTACATCGCACCCCAACACACCATCAATACGTTGTCGGTTATGTTGGCTGAAATAGAGAACATAACATTGAAGCAAACATTTTGTGCCTTGTACACTTTCTGAAATTGAACTCCCGTACGACGCAACAAACGCAGTTCTCCTGATAGGAGCAACCTTATATTGGCATGCGATTTAAAATATAAAGAGTACGCCTATATGTCTGGATCTGGCATTGAAATAGCAATCTAATTTTTTGCATTATACCCTGAGTATAATGACGCAAAATAACAATTATTTCACTAATAACGCATTGGTTACTAAACGAATATATATGATCGTATAAGTTCATCATGTACACATTTATGTTTGTCCCAGTAAATTGATAACAAAGTACGTCATGTATATAAATATGCAATTAAACGAAGTGAAATAATTAATTTAAAATATAAAATGCAAGTGAAAGTGCGTAAACTTATAAATTATCCGAGTGTAAAAAAAATTATACAGCGTCTGTTACTGCTACGGTTTCAGCGCGCTTGGAACGTAGATTACAATGGTTCTCAATGGTGCGCTCGAGACACACCAGTGATACCATGATTGCGTACTGAACGCACCAACCGCAGTGGGCCGCCAGTGTACCGCGCTCCGTAGTGCTGACACGCGCACATGTATCACCTAGCTGTTAACTTTTTATTATATCTGAATGCGTAGGAATTCATCCTCATAAAATCTTATCTTATTCATCCAGATCTTATCGCTCTACTGGAACGATTGCTAGGCCTATTTTGAGAGGTCTGTACCACTGTTGCTCGGCATTTATGAGGAGCCTGATTTTCTGTGAAAATCAAGAACGCTCATTATCATTGGATTTCACTCTTTTTGTGGGGATATAAGGCTCAGAGGCTGTTACATTTTTATATCATGCTGGTTTATTGGACATCTTTAGCTTTTCGTAATTAAAACTGCCGAATTCCTGTTTCACTAGTTCAAACTTTGATTGAGTATAGTCTACTATAAAAACGTTTTTCGTTTATTTTAGCATTCAAGTCATGGACTTGAAGTGAGAAGTCAATCGTATTGTGGTCTTCCATCTTGTCGTTAACTTCTATTTCGCTTATTCCGAGATCAAGAGCCGAGATTACGAGGTCTAAATGGTTCAGTCTAGTCGACTCGCTGACACACCGCTGTAGCGGATTAGTATTCAATAAGTTAATTAGTTTACTTCCAGATGCTCGGCTTTGTCTTAAAGTCTAGTCTGTGGAAGAGAGATTGAAGTCACCCGTAATATACACATATATAATTAATGTGTCTTGGGCAGCACTGACAACATCATCAAGTAATTCATAGAGCCCATCATCATTGGCAGCTGTGCGGGCTAGGTTTTTACTAGCCAGTGCAATCTTGATGTTTGTCCTTTGCTGCAGACAGATTGTGAGGTGCAGCACCTCTTTTGGCTCCCCTGCTCGCTTCATTTTAAACAGCGGTGGTAATCTTCCTTTCACATCGATTATAGAGTCACCCCCTCTTTTACTGCGAGAAAGCTTGTCGCCTGAGTAGTACACGTGCCCCTTCAGTGCACCTTCCGCTGGGAGGTGTTTTCCAGTGATATCGAGCCACGTTCCATTTCGCGCTATGATATCGTGATACTCAGTGGCTAAAATATCATGTAATTCCATCATTTTCGGTAAAATACTCTGTAGGTTACCAAACAATAACTTCAGCGGACCCTTATGTTGGTCGAGGCACTGATCTCGGTTTTTGGCTAATGGCTCGTGCCAAGTTCGTCGTATTGTACGTCGGTGAAATGAAAAGATTGGTTTTCCTTATATCCTTACTCTGGTTGGCCCCTAGAATTTGTCCTTGGTCCCATCGACGCTGTTCTTCAACATCGTACAGCAGCATTTCTGATGCATTAATTTAGTTCACATGTTGTCGGGTAGCTGGCACGCTGCTTGTGTATTCCTTCTTGCCTTGTGGCTCAGGATAATTTCTTGGCTACGCAGGTGTGCCTTGCAACGTCGGATTTGCGCACTGTGAGGATACATCTACGTTTTGGCGTCAAGAATGGCACACTACGCGTTTCCCGGCGCTGATGCTGAATTGAATAATCTTCGTGGTCGCTTATAGTTCGAACAGAAAAGAGTGATTGTTGTGGTTTAAGGTATAACTTTTTTCACGCTTTCGTGGGGTGTCTGATACTGGATGATTTTTTGCGAATGTCAGATCCTGTATTGAAAGGAATATTTGAGTCCAGAGTGAGAGAAATCATTTCTTTCTGTAGGGCTGAACATAATTTTCCTTTGCTTACTGTGGAATTAGCTACGGATAAAAAATTTGAGTCTTTTTGTAATGGCTTGGGTGGTGGGCTTGGGTTTCTTCAGCGTTCGCTCTGGTCTGACAACAGCACTGATTAACGCACGCCCAAGTCTGGCATGTCCGATCTTACTGAGGTGGATGCCATCCGCATTAAAGTAGTCATGTCAGTGTGGAGGCAATGAGATGTTGCATCTAAGAACTTGACGTCGTTTTCTACGCACATGTGTTTGACTGCTTCATTGATATAGAGAGCAGTGGAATTCTAATTCGGATCATTTATCCTAGTAAGGAAGCCGAACATGATTAATTTTTAAGTTCTTTCTGCAGCCTTAGAGAGCAGTATTTCGAAACAAAGAAGCAATTCCTTTTGGTACAGTTTTGTTAAATCATGTGCCCCACAATAAATGATGATTACAGCTTCTTGAGTACAACCTATTTCTTCAATTTAGTTAACTATTTCTAGCATACTCATCGTTCATGTAGTTATCACCCCAGCGTCAGCATCGTGGTCATCACCCGAGCATCAGCACCATAGTCATCACCTTAGCGTCAGCACTGTGGTCATCACCCAAGCATCAGCACCGTGGTTATCACCCCAGCATCAGCACCGTGGTCATCACTCCATCTTCATTACCTCATTACCGACAAGACCAGTTCATGACGTCAGGGAAGAAAAAACTGACGATATGATTCGGAAATTTTCCAGAACCAGAGGGCAACAAATTAGGCAAAGACTGAATGATTGCATATGTGCCGTGCAGTAGGCAAAGACTGAATGATTGCATATGTGCCGTGCAGTAGGTAAAGATTGAATGATTACATGCGTGCCGTGCTGTAGGTAAAGATTGAATGATTGCATACGTGCCGTGCCGTATGTACAAGCTGAATGATTGCATACGTTTCGTGAAGTAGAGGCAGTTCAATCTATGTCGTCAGTCGAGCGGAAAAAAAATGAACCACAAAAATGTGCATGGGAGATCCGGCATATCACAATGCGACATTAAATCTTTTCTTTTACATGTATCAAGAGTATGACCGTCAAAGAGCCCATCCCCATAAGAAGGAGAGATTTTCCTGTTCTCTCGCCTCCGACGCCTGCTGAACATTTTGGTTAAGTCCTGTCCGGCTTCTCCATATATGAAGAAACTCTACTATAGCCAACAAAATGAGCTGATTCCAATATGAAGTTTTAGCTTTATAAAAGACACGACAATATTCGCCGAGACCAAACACGGATACGAGCTCTTGGCCAGTACCGAGAGTCAACACCACGTGACTGCAACAACTCCGTACCTCAGCGGTCGCACGTCCAAGACGCAGAGTGACAGGATTCCGGTTTTCCATGGATCATTTTGCTGACATAACCGATGGTTTGCAGCTTTCAGCTGAATTAAAATTTCCCTAATGATTGTACGTTGGGTTAAATTTTAAGCCTAGGTTTTCATTTGCTCGTGCATTTGTTCTATGAGGAAATGAACGGTCGTTTTCGTACATCTGATATTTCGACTCAAAATTTTAATAGACATTTACGCTTTTTCGGTTTTCTTACTGAGCAATTTTTAAGGTACGTCAGCGACTTAAAGAGACTTGAATAATGCAGCTAGCTGCCCAAAACGAGACGTGTTCTGCACTCGTGGCAGGGGACATCACCGCGCCAAGGCCTGCTAGGGGACTCCAGGCTGGGGAAATATTTTTATCACATCATCACAAGATAATTATTTTTGCTTTTCAAGTTGAATGAGATTCTTACATGAATTTATGAACGCTCTAACGTAAAAAAGTAAAATTGCCTCAGTCATAACTGCAAAGGCAATTTCCGGGTCTACATTACTCCCACTGTTTTCACTTCGAATTTACCGCCTTTCCGGAAAGGCCAAGCCACGTGAAAGTCACCAAAATAAATGTCTTCGATCGTTCCTTGAAAACTATTGCGCTCTAATACCTTCCTTGAGTCGACAGCTTAAGAAAAATAAGTTACCTTGGCGGTATCTTCATTAGAGAGAGCTAGTGTCGCTGGGGCACTAGTGGACTCCCCTTAGCGTGAACTAGACCGTCTAATGAGAGAGCTCACGCTGAGCTATCTAAATTGCAGCGGAATACTGAAACTCCAAGAGTTTTTTATTCGAATCAAGGTGCGGCAACGGAATTACATCACGAATTAGGACTCTTTGGATATCCAAAAGCTGTAAGAGAATCAAAATGAGATGTTATTCCAGCAATATTATTTCAAATTTGAGACAGTGTTACTGTGGGGTCATGATTGGTGCAAGACTGGATCATTCCGTGCTGTTATGATTATATTTTCCGGAGTGCATCTTATCTTTATCTTATGTGACTATTTAAAAGATCACCACGGTAAAACACAGAAGCATTTTCATGCAAACATAATTTTTCAATTCTAAGAATAATTTATACCAGTAAACTTTAATATCACTTTAGCAGTGCACAAAGCCCCATCAATGATGAGGAATACATCAACGCACTTCAGTAAAAAAAATTCTGCTCATTCAATGTTAGGAAATCCAATGCAGCACGCAGAGCCAGCAAGAGAGGATATTAGCCGCAGCACAAGCTATTCATTCTGACAGGAAGGACGATGCTGCTACGGCTGTTATTGACAGCAAGACCATAGACTCGCGCTCTGTTTCGCATTGTTCACTTTCATAAGAAAATGGACCAGCTGTGACCCGCCGGGGCACTATTTTAAACCAATAATGATTCTTCTTTATTTCCTAGCAAATATCCAAAGCCACAGAAAATAATTCATTCGCTTTAGCCCCAATAAACCGTAACCACGATGCGACGGAAAACCCTTTGCTTAATTACAGAGAGATGAGTTTTATATTTAGGTCCCATTTTACCCCTGAAGAGTGTACCCTGCTTCAAGCAAACTGATCAGAGTTTTAGAGTCATACAAATGAGATACGAAACAGCAATCAAGGCCTGTTAAATTAGCTGGTCTTTTCAGTGACTGCCCTGCATTTCATGCGATGCTGTCGACAGTGTGAGCCCGCTGTCTACACCTGACGAATTTTGCGATTAAGAATGCTCAATGTGCTTAAAAAACTTGAAAGTTGTGTTAACGTAGTGCAAAATGAATTGAAAACAGACCAAATTAACGCAAATGCTGGCACCTTGAAAGTGAGTGTCGTATTTCAATGCATGCTTGGATAATTATTCTAGTGAAAAACATTTCAATTGCCGTTTTTCTCTGTATAATGATTTTACATGAGGAAGAACTTCTAGTCTAAACACAATCAGCAAAAATGGGCATCAGGGCAAGAGCTGATGGTAACAATTAAACAGAGCTAGACACCACTAGTGCTAAGCATTGCAAAGTACCACATGATGCACATGTGCACCACGTGGAACCAAACGTATTAACACTGCAAGGATCGACTTATTTTTTTAAAGAACACAATATTACAAAGCAGTCGTTCACATTCTTCGCACTTGATTGCATGTTTACCCCGGCATGTACAAAACAATGATATTTCAAGTCTACTTAATGAAATAGTCAAGTCTATTTGAAGTTAGGTCAATTCAAGTCTATTTCGAGAGATTTTAAGTCTAAAGTGCATAAATTCTTGCGTCGTTTATTGTTGTCAGTGATCCTTTTAAGGCTGAAGCAGTTGGCGGCTATTCCCAGCGGCTAACACGTCATATGCGCAAATACATAGATTATGCATGAACACGAAAGTGTGTCTACATTCTCATATTAATGAAGCCGTTCGAAAAAATAAGCCACACTCATTCTCACCCTTGAAAGCCCCCAGATATCGTGCAAATATCGTGGTAGGCCTTCTAGAAGAAGCCGTGCCACAGGGCCGGCCCGCTAACTTCGTGAGCTTGCTTTCGCGACTTTGCCTCTGTTTACACTTTATATCGCATTAGGCTGTCCCATAAGGCTGTGTTTACAGCCGCTCTTGACCAGCAGTTTCGACTCCAGCCTGCAGCAGTCGACAGGCTGAGATTTCCTCACCGAGACCCCGCTCTAGGTAAAATGCGAGTTTTCGCTCCGGTAATGAACCATCGCTCGCAAAAAAATGGCGAACGCATTTTTGGATTCGTGAATTTGGGTGATAAAACGGGTTACACTTTGGTATCATACCATTCACAGTTTGTTATCCTTCGTATTATCAGTTTGGAAACTGAAAGGGAAATCAGTTGACGTAAATGACACAGCTTATGGAACTGACATCGCAATTACTAATACTTCGCAGACGGCCTAATCTAAATTTTATTTTCAAAATGAATCCTTCCATGCACTAGCTTTGTGATGCATGTCTTCGTCAGTGGAGATTCAACCACTTTTAAAAAGAACTCGAGGCCACCAACCTGCGCGGTCAGCCACGCCAATTGTGGCAGGTTCAAGAGTTGAGGTAATGTTTGCATGGCGGTTACTCTCGGCACCGAGGCCTCCACGGCTTACATGCGACTTTATTAATTGATATTTAAAACTGGTATTGCTTCCTTGTTTACTTGCTTCGCGTATAATATTCAGCACTAGCATAGGAACTTATACATAGATTTAGAAACATTTAGAAACATTTATTTACCACACGTAATTTACATCAGATACAGGCTTACGATCAAATGAGGAATGACGAAGAACCCGGATCAGCATATATACCACATTTGGGCCCGAATAAGTTACAAGGCTTCTACGGCAAATAATGGATGCGTGCTGCAGTAAAATTTCAATAATATCTAAAATGCAACAAATTGAAATAGCAGATGTATACTGAATAGTGAATTCAATTTCTCAAAGAATATAACTCATCAATGATGGGCTAATTCTACATGAAATGTAAAACTAGTCTTCGTATGACCATAGTGCTGCCTCAGTGGAGCTCGAGCCACGCTTTGAAAACTTGTACACGACCACGCCCCAGTGACCAGGCTTAAATTTGTTAATCAGTGCGGTGGTCGCGATGGAATCAAACCACGTACTTCCAGTCCTGGAGAGTTCCATGCTGTAGGCCACCACGCTGCTGCGTGCTGTGGTCGCGATGGAATCAAACCACGTATTTCCAGTCCTGGAGAGTTTCTTGCTTTATGCCACTACGCTGCTGCGAGTGGAAGACTGCATGCCCAACTTCCATTCGCTGTAGCGCATAGAATGATAAGCGATACAAGCTGCGGGCGCACGTCTGTAATCCGGGTGTTCGCGTTAGCCTAAGAGAGCCTAAACACACCTCAGGACGACAGCAACGGATGCCCAGCACTGACACCTGGCAATAAGAAGACAAAGGACGATGCGCAATCCAGAGGTCACGGAGGCATTATCGCAGAATGGCCAGAGTTCATGGCTCAATGTTGCTTGCCATCGTGTGTACCTCAATTGCTCGAACTGCAGCGTTATTTGTCGGCCTCTGACACTCAGGGGTTGTAACGGAAGCGTTATTAATCGGCGTGGCTGTAACCGTAGCGTTATTTGTCAGCCTCTGATGCTCAGTGGCTGTAACGGAAGCGTTATTAATCGGCGTGGCTGTAACTGTACCGTTATTTGTCGGCCTCTGATGCTCAGTGGCTGTAACTATACTAACATTTGTGGGTTCAAATCACGCTTACGCTTCGTATGTCGCGCAAAGCTCGCCATGCTGGAATCAGTCCAACGTAGTGTGACGGGAACGTGCTGCCTACGCCCGTATCAAGCGTCGTCAAAATAACGGGCTTCAGCACGCGCGCGAAATATGTAAGACTTTTCTTGCAGTTCAATTCGAGCGAAATTGGTCCACTGAAAACGTTTGCATGGATAGCTCCACGTAGCAAGCGCGGCGGTCCACAGGAGGCGCATGAGGTCCATAACGAG
>VOMN01105579.1:0-66467 GCA_014899125.1 Orchestia grillus | reverse complement strand
CCGGGGTGGCCGCTTAACTCGAATGAAGATAAGCCGCTTGCCAAATGTTCAAGAAGCATTATCTTCAACAGAGATGACAACCGTTCAATTAATGTCTGCGGGACTAAGTTTGAGCGCATGATATTGCATAATTATTCTAGGTATTAGATCAAGGGATCAATTTTATTTACAGGTGCCATTGTTCTATCTCACTCCGTACGTTTTTAATTATAAAATTCATCCAAGAAATTTGGCTGAAAATATAAGTGCTTTGAAGTGAGCAGGACCAAATAATTTTTCATGATCAATTCAAGAACTAGAAGTTTATTTTATTATAATACAGATGAAACGTTAGACTGCAACTCATCCTTTCTTGACGCCCAAAACCCACCTTTGTCTGTGGACAGAATTCTGCCACGAATACTATACCAGATGGGCACCCTACCTAACCAAACAAGTTAGTGTATTAAATTTTCATATTAATTGAATTGCAAATCACCATTATAATCATTGGTTCCATTATGCCCTTGACATTTTTTACTTGAGCTCACTCATGTAATTATTGTAGAGTTTTAGTAGCATGCAAAAAAAAGCTAATTTCTAATGCTAAAGTTTCTTTAAACCCTTGTCAGAGTTACTGTACCTTGAGCAAATTATTGACAGCCTCGGCATTATGTTTAGAAAACGTTGTTGAAAAAAATAGCCGATATCTGAATACAATTATTACAACTAAAAAACATGACTAAATGTTCTAATTGATCAAAGTATGATACTTGAACAGCCATAAATCTTTCTGCCACCGATCAATGAGACGGCTTATACCTCGTTGATAAAAATCCTTTGGCTTGGATACAAAGAAATTCATGGAAGCATATTCAGCTTCTGCGTAGGATTTGATGGTCCCGTTGCTTCAAAAAGATGGCCAAATTGAGTACTAAAAATGTGTGACAGAGTTGAAATGCTGACTCCATGTTCCTGGGATATTTTCCGGACACTGATTTTAGGTTTTGCTCAATTCTTTGCTCTTAAATGTTCATCGTAAAGAGTGCATGGCCGTCCTTTACCTTTCACAGCTCTCAGACTCTCATCACCATTAAAATTTTTTGAAACCCCCTCTGTACGGTTCCATCACTCATGGAGTCATCTTGCCCTGCTCTGATGATATTGGCAGCCTTTGGAAGGCGTTGCGACTCAGCTTGAGCTCATGCTGGAAAAGTAAACAGGAGTCTTAATTTAACATAATTATTCGTTATAACACCGTTTAACATAGGAAATGAGCAGAAAATCATAAATGAGCGCACGTAAATCGTCAGGCATGTTGAAAATTACCAAAACACAATGAATAATACAGTGATGAAATAAATTTTAAAAGCGAATTTCTAAAAAGGTTGTTATTTTTCGAACAATCTAATTCAACAACATTGCTCGAATATTTACCAAACAAGCTGAAAACATAGCTGGAATCAATGTAACTAGAGGAAAAGCGTTTCAATTCCTAGCACAAGCGACGTCTTTTTTTTAAACCTTTGTTAAAATATCACATACTCTTTAACACCAATGCTGTCAAAAGATGCACAACGAAACTTGTGGATGGTGTCGCATGCAAACATGCAGATGATTAATGATGACAACTGCACCATTCGAGGTGGACAAGGAAGGGACTGCGGATAGCTGACGCAACGAAATTTTCTGAAGTGGTAAATCAACGCCAAAATATTAAATTTCCCACCCGCTAACAGCCGAAAATGCAAAATCTTAAGGATTTTAAAAGCTGAAATTATATTGATGAATCCGGTCTCAAAAAGAACGTATGTATAGTGATCATTTCAGGAGCTTCGGTAGGTTCAGGAAATTGACTTATTTCAAATTTTGAAGTTCCGGCCTTTTAAACAATCAAAATGAAAATACCCCAGGCAAGCACCGTATCCAAAACACAACGTCTTAACCTGTTCAAGAACACGCATTCAACGTTCCGTTCTCAATATTAATGTTCATAAATACGTAGTTACTACATCGCTATTATTATTATTATTATGAATTAACGGGACTAAATACCATAAAAGTACAAATGAAGCAACTATATGTAACAAAATTACATGACGTATGTAAGCATAATAACCTCTTTTTGATTGCGCTTTGCAGAGTTCGTCGCCAAGAATATCCCGGACTCCAAACTGCGGACAAGCAACGGAACTGGCCACGGAGTTACTGGAAATTTTCTGTAGGGGAGGACGGGGAAGGCGACGAGGATGGGGAAGACGATGTCCATCACTCTCCGTTACGACTTATGTAGACCACATTAAGGGACTAGCGTAAGATGAGTAATGTAACACCTTGAATTCGATGCCACACAATTTATGCCTTCACAAACGAACTGAAAATATTAGCATGAGTGTAGGAAGAAAAAGAAAAGTTGATAGATAACGAGCGTTGTGTTTGGAATATGACCCGCTGCTTTCTGTGCTCTCATGCAAACGGGAAAACTCGCACGGCACTCTGTGTGCACCCTAGTCTGCGCCATCGCTAGTCTTTAATGCCGCAATAGTCTGCGGACATAGAGTTAGGTAAAGCGAAGTACGAACATAATAAAAAATACCACTTCATTGATTGAGAATTTGATCAATTAAAAAGTATGTAATGGATTGAGAGTACTCGTACGTACAGCTGTTATCCGCCAATGTTTGTAACCCTGACGAAAAACTGAGCAAGCGTCTCAACCACCTGGCCACCTGACGGCCGGAGTCGTCTGCACCACCTTCCATCTCGGCTCCCAGGCCTTCTCAGGAGAAGTTATGTCGGCTCTAGGGTCGTCCAGAGCATCATCACAGAACTCCAGGAAGCAGAATTGGACAGCAGAGAGTAGCTATCCTCCTGAACCACTGCAGCAGGGACCGACCACGCGACCCCGTTCATATATCAGAACACTCGATCTCGTATGCCTATGTGAATGAAAACGAATGCACGTTCTAGAGAATTTTGAGCGGTCAGAAAATACGTATAGCATTATGTTACATTGGCACGAGTGTTTGAAACTGATTGTTTGATATATTCCAGTATGGTAGATACAAGCCTTTTGTAAACAATGTATGTATAGTGAAAAGCTTATCATGGAAATCTCTCCTACCTTAAAAGAAACGCTGTATGAGAATGATGAAACCAGTAAGAAATGACGATGACTTACCTAACACCCTTAACAATAACCCTAGACCTAAAATCAGCGTAGATTTAGAGTATTACGTAGCAACAGCTTATTAAAACAAGAATAAAGCGTTTCCCATTCAACAAACAGAATCACCACAGTAAATTAATGCAAACAAATTATAAGTACTTCAGCCTGAAAAATGACCCTAAAATGGACCTGAAAATATGCCTGTATTACTGTTGTTACAGTATTATTCACAAAACTCATCTCTCCACATGATCGACAAATGAGATGTTACCCATATGTGTGCTGCGGGACACAGCGTGGCCAACCGAAAAAAGTACCTTTATTAAAAAAAGAAGCTCTACTAATTCCAACACGTTTTACCGTTGGGTTTTCAATGCCTTACGACTACTGAGGCGTCAGAAATGTGGGGAATGTGAGGTTTAAGCTTCCTTTTCCAAGGGAAGCACTCCGTGGTTCGTGAAAATCAGTGCCACCACCGAGAGTCGAACCTTTACTTTCCAGCTGCGAGGCTGTTACGCTGACCAGTGCGCCATGGAGCCCGCGAAACATGGTAGCAAAAAGAGAGCATAAGTCAAAACTAACTGACGTCAGGTGATACTACGATCAAATTAAAACATGTATCGCTAATACATACTTAGTAGCATCGATGCTTGAAATATTTTAATGACTTACGATCAGTTTTTATGAGGTCACTTCAAATTTCTATTTATTTAAAAAAATAGATAGTTAAATGTTAGAGGCATTAACCGTAGAGTTTAATTTCCACAGGGTCGTCCTTCAGTTTTGAGAGTTTTTCTGTTATAAAAAACAAATAAGCTGTATTTTTGAAACCGTACGAATGTTCTTAAAGTATTCTAATTTTGATAATTAGTCATTTTCTAAGCAAAACTATGCAGCCCATCAAAAGAAAATGTCTTTACTGGTCTTTGCAGCATCTAATGCGAGTGCTCCCATACTAATTGAACTGAGGGCCCTGACGAGTATCAGGTTGTCAAGCATTAACTTTTGTCTTTGATTTTAAAGTTAATATTCACTAAGCCGTCCAACAAATTTACATTAAAAAGGGTTATAAATACAAGTTCAACATTTCGAATCTGAGTAATAATTGCTCATGATAATATTTTATCGATCCTTAATTTCAAATAATCGTTGACTATTAAAATTAATTGTGAGACATTGTATTTACTAATTACTTATTCACTACGTTTTGGTACACAGTTACAGTCTACAGAATACAGTGGTTTTCGCTTACTTGCAAATTATGACAAACCTGTCATGATACATTTTTTTTGCTGTGTGTGGTGTCGCCCCATCATGTTGAAACTACAAATTCTGCATGTCCAAATCCTCCAGTCGGGGCAATAAATATTCCTGTATCATTTTTCTGTAGTTCTCTCCTTTCACGGTCACGGTTGCACCATGAACATCCTCATAGGGTTATGGACCAATGATTTTTGCACTCGTTATACCACACCAGCATAAGTCAAAACTAACTGACGTCAGGTGATACTACGATCAAATGAAAACATGTATCACTAATCCATACTTAGTAGCATCGGTGCTTGAAATATTTTAATGAATTTCGATCAGTTTTGATGAGGTCGCTTCAAATTTCTATTTATTTAAAAATAAATAGATAGTTAAATATTAGGGGCGTTAACCGTAGAGTTTAATTTCTACAGGGTCGCCCTTAAGTTTTGAGCGTTTTTCTGTTAGAAAAAACAAATAAGCTATATTTTTGAAACCATATGAATCTTATAAAATACCGTCTTTGCAGAGTAAATACGATCTGTTGGAAGACGGTCTAAGCGAATTAGTCAGTCTCAATTCAGTATTCCAGTCACAGAATGTATCCTTCTGTGCATGAAGTGGCTGCTCATGGATTATTTATCCTGACGTTTGCAACACACCAGACTCGGCAGTTTCGTTTATTAACATGCCCACTGATATGGAAATGGGTCTCATCAGACATGATTTGGGGTGAGGTAAAAGTCTCATAGTTCGTTCGTCATGGAAATGAACGTGCGCAGGTCCAGCGACGTGGTCCAAGCAGCTGTCGCTGTTGTCATTCGATCTTCAAGGTCATCGAGGACAGCGGGACGTAAACGGGATTATCGATGTCGAATCGCCTTCTAAAAGCGAGTTGCAACGCGACAATCGAATTCGTTTTCGCGAGCGCCAGAACGCAGGTTGCGTTTTGCTGAGAACGCCACTCTAGGGGCGCACAAACGGCGGAACGCTGGCTGAAAAACGGCTCGATCGCGGCGTTCTTGTTGTAATCATTCAAAGTTTAGAAATTTGTTTTTTTCAAGCAGTTACTGACTCATTTCATAGCAAATCTTGAAAACTGAAACAATATGTAAAAAATCAATTCATTTTCTTTAAATAACCCCGTAAAATTAAATACTGATTTGCTTCCCTGTGTTAGCTACTTGAAATACAATGTATTGGTGCTGTGCTACCTTCACTCACGACTTAAAATAAAATGGAGTTGTGCTAACCCTACTCAACTCACCTCATATAATACAAAACAGTTGTACTACCTTTACTCAGTACAATTAATAAAATACAGCTGCGCTACCATCGCTAATTACATTGAATTAAATGTAGTTGTGCTACTCCTACTCACTAGGTATAATAACTACAGCCGTGCTATCCCCACTCACTATATAAGTGCATTTAATAAAATCTAGTTTTACTACCTCTACTCTCTACACAAATTGAAATTAGCGGCACTAATTCTACTCACCACAATGAAGCGTACCGTGCATTTGTTGCAGTAAATCTTGGAATTTCCTAATGATACAAAGTCGATCCCTTCTACTCTTCTTGTCTTCCGAAACTCAAGCCATTGGACTGAGTTCGGAGCAGATTGTTTGAGCTGAAGTCAAGCCTATCTTTCGTTCCCCCGTGCTTTTGCGTAACCAGAGGCTTTCATATACCAACAAAGAGAATACTAACAAAGAGAATTCCAGCAAAGAGAATACTAGCAAAGAGTATACCAGCAAAGAGTATACCAGCAAAGAGTATACCAGCAAAGAGAATACCAGCAAAGAGAATACCAGCAAAGAGAATACCCTCAAAGAGAATACCAGCAAAAAGAATACCAGAAAAGAGAAGCTGCAACATATTGGAACAAGATCTTGCGAAAGAACAGAATTAGGCCAAGCTGTACCCACTGCAAGGACACCATCACTGCGTCGCCATTCCCCAAAAAATTGAACCACGACGCTTTGCTAACACGGCACGGGAACAACGCCACCCATTTCCTCTTTGATCACTTAGTCATGGAGGGAAACTTTGTGAGCTAAGCAAACAAAGCGAGCAGACTGGCATGTACAACGACCGTTCTGTCCCACAAAAGGTCGACAACGAGTAAATGCGATCTGTTGTAAACCAGTCTAAGCGAATTAGTCAGTCTCAATTCAGTATTCCAATTGCACTGCTTACAAGTCGCAGAATGTAAGAAAATTGCTTCATACGAAACCGATGCCTCAGTAAATGAGTAGCGAGTAAAACGTTTCCTCTCTGATTGGTGTGAAATTTTGTACCTCTTTTTCCCTAACACCCAGTATATCTAATTTGATTCGTCTGAACACTTTTCACGTGCTACCGTGAGGAACAGTAGTACAAGTGGAGCTGAAATGGGGCAGTGTGGTTGGTAGAGGGCTGAATATCGTCTCGAAAATTAATATAATATTAGGGAAATTAAACCTCTTATGCGATAAACCCAACATGACAGCATTTCGGGTGATATTGCTAATGGATAGATGACTGACTTCAAAGGATATGATGAAGAGCAGCTTCACAGCGGAAATCTATCAATTTTAATAATAATAAATTGTGGAAAATCCCGTCCTTTTCATCAAGGCGTGTGTACTATACATATGGTTAAAAAATAATCAGATGCTGCAACTTACAGTTTCAGGTAATTTGGATAGGTGTACACCTGCAATTACTTGAAAATACCCCAGTGTTCTCTGAAGGAGAGGCGGACGAGTGTCCATGTGTATGTGTGTGATTGTATGCGTGTATGCGTGTGTGCGTGTGTGAGTGTGTGGAGGGAGGTAAGATAAAAAGTGGATAAATGGTTTGAATTTTCTTCCGTACTTTGTTAGCATATCTCTACATGCTTTTATGAACAATGTGTTCTATGACAACTTATTAACAATATAAGTTCTAAGAAGATTTAGGTCTGAAAGCACAGTATTACCAAGGGCCTATTTTTCTTGAACATAGATTGCACATTTTCCATTTGTTAATTAACAATGTTCAATGATAACGAGCAATGATTCAGTATTTCAAAACAAAAACATTTCTGTTTGAACAGTGCTGGGCAGGATTTATTCTCTGAAATTTAATTCACAGAACTTGTTGACCGTCGAAAATAAGATCAACAAATTTCGATAATAAGCTTCTGTCAAATCCTCATTAATTGAATTAACGGTAATAACCGCGAAAAGATTGATCATTATTAATTCTTAAGCCACACTTCACAAAAGTTCTTTCTTTGAAGTTTGACATCAGTTTCAGAACTCAACAAACGCGTTACCCCGAATACATTTTATTATTTGTACGGATAATGCGTATTGGAAGCACGTGCAAATGGGATGTTATCATAATTACTCTTGAGCTGATGCAAACCTCTGCACCATGATTAACGCGGCTGATGAACTTACCTAAAGTTCCTCATCCGTAATTATTGCAGTCGAGACTTATTAGGCTTAAAATTCAACACGACTTCCAACAGAACAAACTCAAATAATACCGACTAGTTGTGAACAAAAATCGTGTTAAAATTGAAAAAAAATTCCCGGTAAATCATTATGACTGACGTGAATTAATTTTCGGAATTCTGGCAGGGCTTCGTTGAACTAATCAAACTAATTAGAGAGCGCTGTCTATCATGCGATCGTTGACTTTACGCATGGCAGGTGTGTGGAGATTGTTCATTGCGGTCAAACACACACGTGTCGTCATAAATGAGACGCCCAATGAAGGATTTTACGTGAGACAAAGTTTTAATAGAAAGGTCTCAAAGGATTGGAAATATATGTAAATACATGATATGATAAAACTTCTTGTTAAAATGTCTAGTTTTATGTTTACGAAATATATGTAAATACATGATATTATAAAACTTCTTGTTGAAATGTCTAGTTTTATGTTAGGTGATTACACTGCAGTTCTCGCGAGCAAAGAAGTTCATTTCTAGAACCTGGCAAGGATAGAAAAAACTAGATTAATTTTTGTAATTTTTGACTAAATTTCCGTGGTACAAGTGTGCCTCAAAGTAAACGACCCACTCAAAACACTCTTTAAAATTCTCCCATGTGACTGTCAACATCTCATTCTAAGACCAATATCCGTGTTTGGAGTGAACATGTCGTTTGGCTGATGCAGTGTTGAGTACCGTCAACACACCCGTCATGACGGACGTGTTCCGTCGTGGGAATTCTCTCTGTTAACTCGATAAGTAAAATAATACTCTGACTAATGTGTACTTCTCTTAGAGGTCAAAGTTCTCTCAAGTGTTAAATTAGAATAAGTTTTTATCACATTATGTTGAATTGTAAAACAAGATACGTTTTAAAGAACTCAAATTTTTCACTAAAATCTATAAAAATTTAATTTTTGCAACCTAAACACTGCTGGAAGCGAGAATGAGTAAAATTCGTGTCGAGGCTGATACCATTCGGCCCACATGTCTGTGATACGCGTATGTTGATGCATATTCACTTTTGTTAACAAGTGAAGAGACGTTACTTCTATTCAAGAGCAAACTCAGTATTTGTTTGGCCATGCTAGAGTAAGTTAAATACTCGTCTATTTATCCGTAGATTTTATTCGATTTACATCTCCTTCGGCATATTTTTTTTGATTAATCATTTTGAAATCTTATTAAGTTATAATTTGATGTATAATTTTGCATTGATAATTGTGATAACAACATGGCATAAAATTTTCATTCAAAATATCTTCATTCACTATATAAAAATGGATTGGTTATGAAACGTGTGAAAATTAAATGTTATCACTCTAGACACGGGAGCCTCCAGCGCGGCCAACTTTTCATGGATGTAATAAGGATTTCTCTCAACCTCGCTGTAAGTATGATGAATTTATTCAAATGTTAAACGACACATGACCTGTTGGGTCAAATAAAATGTATCAAAATCAAACCGTCTCCAGAAATATATCCTATGCAGTTAAGTCGGTATCCACAATACTGGATTAAATGGAGAGTATAAATTTCGAATATCTTAGATCCGACAGACAAACGTGTGCACGGTTTCAAGTAAGCAAGCAAACAAATAAGCAAGACGACAAGAGTTTTAGTATTATACTAGACAACACGTGACCCGGTTGGGTGAAAAATTTTTTTATCACAGTTAAACCGTATACGGAAATATATCCTATGCAGTTAAGTCGGTATCCACAATACAAGATTAAACGAAAAGAATAAATTTCGAGTATCTCAGAGCCGACAGACAAACGTGTCACGGTTTCAAGAAAGCAAGCAAACAAGCAAGACGACCAGAGTTTTAGTATTATATTTCGATGCCCAATTTCTTCACTGTTTAAAAACGCTGTTTTTATTCACCTTGACGGCGACTAAAATGTTCGTACCGCATTTTCAGGGCAAATGTTTTGAATTTCCAGTTAGATTGAGTTGTCAAGATTTCTCGTGAAATAAACTATTGTACCGTGTTAGTGAGTTAGTTAGTTAGTTAGTTTGCAGGATTTATTTTTTTCCAGAAGTGCTAGTATGTTCGTTTTATTGTTGTTGAAAGCAAAACTCTTTGAAATATAAATTTATGTTAAATTATACGTGCGTGACATTCTTGAAATGATGAAAATTTAATAGTCGTATAACCGTTTTTAAAGTCTTCGTTATTCCACAGCTGATTCGAACAACTGATTCTCAATGTTGTTTAATTCTTAAAATTATATATTCATATTTTTTCTGCATTGTAAATTTACGTCATTCAAAAATGTTATGAAAATGTTCGTTATCCATGAAATGATAAATACATTTTTTTCATGGTTATATCATGATGTCGAGATACTGTAAGGGCACTAAATAATATTTCAGTCCTTTCTACACATCATTGCTGTAATTTAATTTTTTTTACTTAAATTCCGGTAGTATTAAGTGCATTGGAACAACGAGATTCACCTTTCTACATTCACTGAGCTACGTCGTTTGAAGTTATGTAAATCGAAATTATTAATAAATCCTAAGCCTATATTCTCAAGCTCATCTCATTACGACTTTTATTTATCTTTGTTTGCTACACACACGTACATTGTATGCCCATTATACGAGCGCTTGTTGCATACTAGTTTTAGCAATGTGCAACTGAATTGTTGCTTCTTAACTTCTCTTTCAGCTTTGAAGATTAAACGATACAGAAATTTAAGACTTTAAATGAGGATAAAATTTTAGTTTTCCCTTTGTTCATGTCACATAGGTTTCTTTGGTCGATATTTGGCAAATTTTAACATTTTTTATTTTGATTTGGGCCAACAAGCCCTCACAATAAATGACAATTGATCAAAATTACTTCGTTTATTCTTTCCAGCCCTGAATTTTTCTGCGACTCTTCGGCGAGTCAGCTTTCTGAAATTCTTTTTCATACTTTTTAAAATTTTCGCCGGAACTATTAAATGAGGATTTCGAGGCCACAAGGATTTCGAACGTTAACCCGTAACTGATATACCTAAAAACGAGGCTACGACATCACAGATCCCGAAGAACATTTTCTTGTATTCATCTTTTGAGATCAGATAAGTTCAATCGGGTTAAAATATGCAATGAAAATAGTTTTCAATAGCTTAAATCCATTCCAAATGTAGAAGTCGTAAGATATGAATGAGCGAATATCGTACTCGAACAACTCTAGAATTATCTCAAAAAACTTCCTTCAGGAGCCAACGCAGCTTCTCAGAGGCAAGATCTTATCATGCAGGATCTGTAGCGGTCGAGATCGGCATTCATCTCCTGTTACCGGAGAGGCAGCGATTCTGAGCTCAAGCTAGGCGGGACGTCCTCGAACCTTGAACGCCAACCCAAATTTCCTGACAAAGATCATAACCTGAGATGAGCTAAATCGCTGCTGAGAGCCCAAATATTTTAGAGCGAGGGCAAGATTGAGTAGGACGCGGCACAGCTGCTCATGCGACTTGAAAAAAGAGTGCTTGCGTGAAAAACGTTTGTCATTTTCCAAAATTAGTCTAATACTTACCATTTTATATAGGTTGTGTGCTGGAAAAAACTACTTTCACCGTTCGTATTTTATTACAATATTACATTTGCAGATCAAAAGAAAAATTAAGTTCTTTTGTAACTCTGTTACTGCCAACAAAAGAACACTTCTCTCAGTTGGTGACAATATTTATTGATGGGAACTCCTTTTAACGAGACGCTATCATTTAAAACTCTTCAAGGGCTAAACGAAGTTACATTAATTAATCGAATTGGTAATAGTCATTAGCTCAATTGAAATCAGCTGGAACGGTCGCAAACTCCTTTATTTCACCGAATTTTTCACGGGTTGTCAGTCCCAAGACTTCTACATTAGACCGACAAGATCATAAATTGAAGAAACTCTCGGTGAATAAATTTCTGGGGACGAGACGTCGGCTGGCAACTCAGAAATGAATAGACATGTGCTGGGCTGAGCCGCACGTACTTATACAGGGTGGCCCCAAAGTGAGGTACCCTTTCATGAAATTGTGTCCTAAACATTCGTTAACGTATCAGTGCTACCAATATCGGTGAGGGTACCTTACTTTTGGGCCACCCTGTACAATAGTGCTTATACATCATTTGCATCATTTTTTTGACTGCATAAGTCGTCAAATTTTAATTCTACGATACTGGAAATGAGAACATATGGTAATCATCTGTCACACGGCTTAGCTTCTTGTGCTTCAGTTTTGAGAGTTAATTAGAACGGTATTTGAATCATTTAACACTGTTATCGACGTTTTAATTGATGATCTACAGAAAAAATTGATAAAGGCCGTAGAAAATTACCGATCACGGACAAAAATTTCCAGTAATTTCTTCGTCAAGCTTCATTTCTTTTTTATCTCGGGCTTTCGTTTCTATTTAAAAAAGTACATGAATCACTTCATAACAAGCTGCAAAATGTAACATGCTAACCGATGTTACACTAGTACGAGTAATTTGTCAACCATTTCTGCGCAGAGACTCAGCATTCTTAGTTTCCCTGAATATTTGCATTTTAACATTGGTCTCATTATAGAATCCATTTTGTGAACAAAAGAATGGTGAAGTCATGACGATGACATGCGCAAATATTTAGGTGGCTTGCAAAGTGGGATCAGATTCCCTTGTATCGAATTGGCGATTCATTCTGGGAGCCTGGCCAGAAGGTGCCGTGGGTCTTGCGTTCCTACGCTGTGACAGGATTTTGGAAGCGGCACGGAGGTCTGAGATGGCATTTTTCCAGGAGTTATTTGTTCCTTTAGTGAAGTGCAGGCCCCTCTGCTGCCTGCAGTAAGAGGAGCTCGTGTGATCAAGGGACGTACATACGTGTAGTGCAGAGTACGGTTGTGTGGGAGAGCTCACAACGCACCTCCAGATTGTGTACGTGCAGGGTTTTCTCGACCTTCTTCTTTTCTTTTTGCCACTTTCTACTAGCAAAATTACATGATTAACGCTAGTTGTAGTGATTTCACAAAGCATGATTGCGATTAAAAATGTTTTAGTTTTTTCTTAAATATTCTAATGATTATTCATAAAAATTTTAGTGTTCAACAGCAAACACGCTGATAACCTCGTTTTTTGTTCACCCTCTGAGAAGAATAAATTCGTTTTCGAATTTGTTTAGTCTAAGTAGCTGTTCTGTTCTCTAAAAACGTGGACACATATAAAAAACCGGGGAATGTAGAAAGTTTTAACTCGCAACACGCGTTGTACATCATTGTTTAAGCACAAGTTACGGTCGCTAGCGCCCCAGCATAGCCCCCCTGCGCACAGCGATCGTGGCGCACATTTGCAGTGAGACATTGCGGCACAAGTTCGTACAAAGCTGAGCAAAGAACAAACATAAAGCAAGTCGCACAAGTTTGCCGTACGCAGCCTGAGGGATTAACGACGAGCGGGTAGAAGTGTTCTGACCGCAGCCAAGCGTCCGATGAAGGCTCCAGAATAAGCCGCTTTATTTCTTTCGTAGCTCTCTCTGGGATTAGTTTCTTGTAGATTTTTCCGACTTAAATCGAGCGACGCTTCGACGTTTGGATGCTTGCAATCCTTTGCATTTGGGTACATATGCACTTCATCTTTCTCCACAAGTGCACATGATGTGCAAAGCTGTGCTACTCTTAAGCTGACTCTTATATTAAAATAAAATTATGCGTCAACAAGCGATTTTTGGTTATGGATGCCACAAGTGAAGCTAATAAACCTCTCCTGGATGCTGCCTAACGGTACGGAACATTTTATGTTCAACGTGTGTTGTGGCTGAGCTGTACCCTCCCATTTAAATTTCGTTAAAGAAAAAACAACCAAGCCCAAGTGAATTAGTTAACTCCATCAAAATAAACAGTCCCGAATGTGTCATAGCTCTTCATGGAATGAACTAAGTTGAGGAGTTAGCAGCAATTTTGGACAACAGTTGAACTTGAAGGTATTTTTACGGCCAGGCTTTGAATCTTCTTGAATTCAAAGGTTAATAAATTTGGGTTCATTTCATCGCTAAATTTCGTTGGAAAACTGAGGTATTTTCTGGAAGTAAAATGGAGAAGATTTTTTATGTTTTTAATTTGTCTTTCATAGGTTCCATTTGAATATTTATAATTCTTTGTTCACTACCTCTCAAAGAATGAATAAAGTAGTCCCACAGAGAATTTATCGAATAAAATCATACCCCTTTTGTTCATATGTCTTTGAGTTGCAATGCAGGTGTCATTGCTATAAAATGAATCTTTGTCCCTGTGGTCGTAGAGGGAGGCTAATTTGAACAGAAATCAAGATTATTAATCACTGAACCAGTGCACCCTCGTGTAGTACTAAATAACGGAGTGAATAGGTGAAACTACTTCTTATATTTTGTTTTACCATCAATTTTATTTTATGAATATTCAAGTCTGAGCAATAAGCTCATTGGTAAGTATTTACCTCGACGCTAGTTCTAAAATAATCAAATAAAGGTCGCTCTCGCTGCGGTGTTGTCGAAGTGGTGATATTGGAAGCCCGTACGTGCAGCCTTGATTATACGGAATGGATCAAAAGGGAACGAAGCATTTCTTCAATTAAAGAAACATTAACCTCAGACAATTTCGTACTTCGAAATAGCGCTCAAGAGGTGAGCGTCTCAACTCCATCAATATTTTAACTTTGACTTTCCAGAAAAAAACGCTGCATCGAAACACTAAGTGATCAATTCGCATGAAAGATACAAAAACATGTTAATTAATTCCCAATACGCACATTGCTTGCACTATATGTATAATATGAAAAAGGACGAGATATTTCTTTTAAACAAATGTGAAAACAAGCATTCATCTACCGGTAGTAGAGGCTGAAAGTTGAGAATTTTTAAAAAACCTTTAAAACCTGGAAAACAGCGTTCCCTGGAATAAGAGCTGACTTCTGAGCCTGAAGGGAGGGCTATCTTCAGAACCAATACAAAAACTTCTGCTTCATTGTTGAGATTCCTGAGCAAAATTTCGGTGTCTTCACTTTCTCGAATTGCTATGGCCATACTCAGTGGAAAACTAATATTTCGGTAAGAAAAATGTAGTTTTGAGCCGAATGGCCTCAGACATCAGTCAATATGAATTGGTTTGTATTTTAATAAGGTCAATACTGCATTAATTCACAGCTACGCCCGTGCTGTTTCCCACATGTTTTTTCTTTCTTTCAGTTTTCTTTCATAGAATAATAAGGGTATTCTCGAGTGAGATACAGGCACGCCCCCTTTTTTAACACAACGTAAAAAAGTTAACAATATTTTCATTATGAATATTTTCAACTGAAAGAAATTATAGGCACCTCATTTCATTACGCTGGATCGACTGAAAAAGAGCATAGATTAAATATCTACGTCAACATGCGGTGAAAGTATGTGTGCAGCCATTTCCTCCCAGAACGTTTTCTTTGTGTATCGCGTATGCATGTTCCTGAAAGACACATTACTGTCATATTTTCATTTTACTGATGAAAAATCTTTATTCGACACCCTATTGAAGGTTATTACAGCTTAGATTGACAAACAGTATGCAAATTGGCGTATTATCTGAAACTAAAGTGGCAAATGGTAAATTACTCTAACGCAGTTAGGAAATGTGTTCGAGACGCATAATCCATGCATTCTCATCCGCGATGAATAAGTACAATAGGTGTTTACAATATATAATATATTATTCCCTCGTCATACGTACACAATGTGTACTTAGGGTCACATATCCATATTTAGAATTAACTAACGATTTATCTATTCCAAACAAATGATGAGATCGTCAATTGACAATAACGTCCAAATTGCAAACGAAATCAATAAGGTGCTGAGCGCGGGGCTTCAGTTCTCAGGTACGAGGAGCGCTCGTCTAATTAGCATCCTTCAAGAAGCGTAACTTGGAAAATAAGTAAACGTAACGCGCTCTTCGTTGAAGGGACTTACTGGGTAATATATGAAATGCACTTGCGTCTGCCGTTAATTGCTCGTAAAAAACGGATGCCTGGAATTAGGGTTATTGAAGTAACTCTGAGAGCGTAGAGGGTGAGATTATAAAGTCTTTTCTACGATCCGTGAAGATCAATCATGAGAGGGGAGAAATGTGTTTAGTGCGCATGTCGACCATCATTCAGTTCAATCAACCTCATTACGTTTTCCAAGACTCAAAGCTTCCCTCGCAAATTGTGCTGAGACAATCAGTACTTGCAACGATAAATCCTGTTTGATCTAATATTCATTTTCTTCTGAGATGATTTTAATTCTAGAGAAGTGAAAATATCCTGAGTAGGAGGGACTTGTGAGTTAGGTATCAATCTGAAATGCCGGGGTCACGCTTT
Organism: Orchestia grillus; assembly: GCA_014899125.1. Taxonomy (NCBI): domain Eukaryota; kingdom Metazoa; phylum Arthropoda; class Malacostraca; order Amphipoda; family Talitridae; genus Orchestia; species Orchestia grillus. The sequence goes on along the minus strand of VOMN01105579.1, from coordinate 50,271 downwards.
ATCAACATTTATGTAGAACCTATGCTTCTTAGCGTGCTTAGGCGTTTCTTAAGAAACCGTTTCCAGCATCCGTTGACAATGCATAGCATCACTCCTAGGGCATCCAAAACTGTGGCGAGGCGTTCAGGTAACTCATTATATGAGCGCTATACTCTTGTATTTTTTGACTTGGCCTTATTATTTTGGTTTAGTTTGTCTGCACGCTCCTCACGATTTCAGGCAGGACTGAATACCTGTATCGCTTTTTTATATTGGATATTTGATATTTCTCCAGTGATATTAGAGAAACTTGACGCTATACTATCAATGGACTGCTGATACATTTAGGATGCGTGCGACGTCGTTTCTATAAACTGCTGTAAGGATTTCTCAGTAATCTCTTTTTTTGACACGCTGCAGAACTTACGTGGCGCAATCATGGACTGTTATATGCATGAAATATCTTCTGAAAAGTTGCTTTATCCCTATGATAGCCCTTTAACGCACATCGATTTGCTTAACAACATTTTTGTCGCTGGCACCCGCCGATTTCATGCTTACAATTTCATTGCGTATTCCATTGGATGCTCTTCGTTTTATATATATAATTGTTCGAAATTATCAGGGCAAACAAGACATTGTGAAACTAGAGAAGCTCAATGTAATGCACTCAATTTCAGGTAGATTTGTTCGTTCTAACACGTTCGACTCCTTATACCCTGAATAATATTTCATTTGAGAGAAAATACATCGGTGCATTTTTTGTTATACTTCTGAAAGTAACATGAAAATGTCTTAGAATTTTTCACAAAATATTATATCAATTTCGAATATTTTAAAAGAGAACATATATGACCCAATAGTGCTCTGAGTTATCCCGTAACACACAGTGTTTCAGAATTTTAAAAGTAGTATTATCGATAATATTCGCTGTATTGCTTCAAGGTTTCACTTCCAGGAAGAGATTGAGTGAAAAAGAACAGATCTCTCGTTTTCGCTTCGATGATAATCTAGGGCGAACTGTTGCAAAAACAAATGCGAGCGTTAGTTCAGCGGTCTCAAAAAATACAGCAAGAAATTAGTACTGTTTATGTTTGCTGATTCGGCAACGTCGAAATGTTTCTCTGGCGTTTGAAGAGTGCAATGATAACCTCACTCCAGTGCACTCAGCACTGGACCAACTGCTACGATATGAATGAATTGATTATTGTTCAATAAATTTTTGACATATTTGTAAATTTATAAAAAAGAAGTAAAATTACCTTTTTCCTAATGTCTTGTCAACTTTTTCAGAACACTATAGAAGCAAACAAACGCATCAAATATTTATGCCTTTCTGTGTACATATGATATTTAAAATATTGAGAGCATCTCTCCTTCCAATATTTTCATTCAAACTCGGTTGAGCAGCCATACATAACACAGACTTCAATTTTTTTACTTACAATTAGGTTTCTGACGAGGCGTTTAGGAGTTTTGCATTTACATAGAGTTTAATTGTTAACTGTCAAGAAAAATGGCAACACTACAAGTATAAAAATACAAAATTCAATGCCCCATTTGACTAATAAATTAGTTTGTCTGCCCAAAAAACCCACAATGTAGAAATTAGAAATGTTTAAAACCCAGGCATCCGTTCCATTCTATACTTTTAACTTAAAATCCAGGTACCACCTTGGGCGCAAGAGACACTTTACAAAACGATGAGTTGGGAGGTGGAGTGGCCGATGAGTTGGGAAGTGGAGTGGCCGATGAGTTGGGAAGCGGAGTGGCCGATGAGTTGGGAGGTGGAGTGGCCGATGAGTTGGGAAGCGGAGTGGCCGCTGAGTTGGGAGGCAGAGTGGCCGATGAGTTGGGAGGTGGAGTGGCCGATGCGTTGGGAGGCAGAGTGGCCGATGAGTTGGGAGGTGGAGTGGCCGATGAGTTGGGAGGTGGAGTGGCCGATGAGTTGGGAGGTGGAGTGGCCGATGAGTTGGGAGGCGGAGTGGATGATGAGTTGGGTGGAAGAGTGGAAAATTTGTTCTGGAGTAAAATAAAGCCTGGAAATCTCACCAGAACTTTTAATGACTGAACTAGCTAACAAAATTTACCAGAAGAAATGAATTTGGGACCAGTAGTTGGAGCTGTAACCTGCCAACAGTTTGGGAAGATGTGAAGTAGTGAAGAAGCAATAACTGTGCGAATGATAAATGAAAACAGTGCTTAGACAGCCAACGCCTCGTTTCTAAAGAACATTTATTGCAATGAAGCCGTTGATCCTTCGCAAAATTCAAAGGCATGCCCTAGCATCACAGCCATCGTACGTGCACGCGTTGTATGTTGGGATGTTGCGACGAAATAATTTTACCAACAATAACTAATATTTTCGAATAACAGATTCAAAACTTCTATCAAACAGTTGAAGCAAACTCCTGCAATCTTTCTGTTGAAATTTTAGAATTTTTCACCGTCAAATAATGCACCAAAAATTCCCGAATCTGAAATAGCCACAAGCACGAAGCGCTAGCAAAATGTGAGCTTTATGTTCTAGTCTCCGAGCTTTTTCTTTTAATGATGTATGTTGTCTTCGGAACAAAGTGAATATTAACAAATATGAAGATTTATTGATGAAATAAACAAGTTCATTCTTGCCATACCAATATCTAAATTCAAATCATGGTGTTTTGCAACGCTATTACAGGTCACAGAAGCTCTCGCACAGGCGAAGAAAATAAACTCGGGCTTGAATCTCTAGAACCGCCCCCATTCAGGCGCTGCTGTTCTCTAGAGAAGTGCATTATGCGGTGCTTATTTGTGTGCACGAAAAATGTCTCACGCTTGGCAGCGGCGTCGGCCAGCTCTTAAGTCCAGACTAAGGAAGACACTGTAAAGCTCACATGGTCGCATTGGAATACTTTGTGGCAATAAAAAAGCGCTGATTTTCTTATACCAGGACCTAAGCACATGCACAGCTCAAGCGGAAGAATCGGGCGCAGTTTACACCCTCCGCAAGTGCCAGACTCAACTACCCGTGCTCCAATTCTCCTCTGGGCCAAAATGCTTCGAACTCAATAGCCTGGTTAAGGATCGTGGGCTGTGGTGCTGGGTGGTGTGCAGCAGACGCTGCGTCGCTAATTACCCTGCTGTTTTCTGAACTGTGTTAGCATTTCACAGCGCAGTGCACGAGGCGTGTAAAGGGCCTTTGTGTTTGTTATTCACAACAAAGAATTGGAATGTGGCCATTTCAAGCTCCACTATCACACGCATAATAATCCAAATTTATTTACTGCCGAGTAAAATTCATCATCGCAATAACTTAGAGCTCAAAAAATAACAACAGATGCTCTTAACTATTTATTAACGTGGCTTGAAATGAACGTAATGATGAGGGTTGACATGAGATCACAGTCTATCCAAACACACTCCATTTAATGATAATACCTCGAACTTTTTGATAACTAAAAAGTTCCGAGTAGGTTCTCGCTATTTTCTGGCCAGAATAATGAAATGTTATTGAAAACATGTTCGCGAAAATTTAAAGCACTTTAATGTTCGTATCGGAAAAGAGAGGTGGCGTTTGTCGCTTTTATTCTACGAGATTTTTAATTCTATGGAAATTGACAATATTTTCTATTCACAGAGGAGTAAAAAGTCTTCAATTAAATTCAAATTCAAATTGAAAAGTCTGATTAAAATGGAACAAAAAATTATGATATTCTTTACTAAAAGTCATAGAACAACGTAGGTCAGTGTCTCTTTTTTTTCATCGCGTAAAGAACTTGTTAGATCAAAAAACAGACAATTAGCCATTCAATATCTAGTGTTATAACGTTTCGACTACTGTAGTTTGATGTTAGGAGACATTCCTAAATCTCTTCAGGAAGATTTATAGAAATTTATGAATTTCGCTGCCCCTCTCTTGAAGAAACTGAGCTAGATCCCCGTACATCAAAGGTTTCTCATTCAAAAGCGCTTACTCCTCTTTATACCTTCCTTAGAGCAATGCAACAATTGTTAAATTCCTGCCTCCTAGCGCTGCAAACTAAAAACAAAATGGGAGAAATGATGTCTTGTTAAGGTACAGTTCATCCAACACAGGGCAAAAAGCTCTGTCGATCTCAGGAACCTCACTATGGAACAATCTCCCTAACACCTATAAAATCTCCGGTCATCAAACGATTTCAAGGAAAAAGTGTCTCATAATTTTGAGTCTCAGTGACAACGCAGACGTATACATATCAATATATGTGTGTTCGGGTATAAATAAATATTTACAATTTCAGCTTCAAAAATTGTCATAGCGTCATTCGCCCTAACATATTTTGCTTTAGTATCATGAACAAAACTTGTACATACCGGCCAAAAGTGCTGTGTAAGAATAAATGTTTAGTTTCCTAGTGCATTGAACGTCGTGCAAGAGCTATTGGATGTGGAACCCTTAAGATTTGATACTACATCCCTACTTTAAGATATCGGACCCTCATAATTGTAAAACTTACTGGACAACGGACGTCTTACCTTCATATGTTATCATTTACGATTCAATTCTTTTCCGTCCTCTGTTTCAATAATTATCAATATCAGGCTGTGGAAATAGCCATAATACCTCATATGAATCATGACTTCTTTGTTATCATTATGCAGTCTATTTTATGTTTTAGAGATTCTAGGTAGCAATAGGTCATCTTTGCACTGATTTTTTCAACTTTTATTTTAAAATGTATGCACAAAGGTCACACGATGTTTTTTAGGTTAATATTTTACTTCTCGTACTTAACATAGAATTACTAAGCAATTCAAAGTTTCAACGCGACTTTCACCCGTAATTTTATGGTTGTATACTTACTGATCACAATGGGAAGTTTCATCGCGATTTTCGCATCTTAATTTTACGGTTGTAATCTTACTAATTGAAAATTCGTTGTACCACGCTCTGTTTGTGACTGATTTCGGAATAAACGTTTCTTCTTTCTCTCTAACTACTAAGAAACCCCGAATAATCATGACATCACCATACTGGAAGTTCTCACTCGTGACTTCTCTTAAATTTATCACCAAGCATTTATGGAATAGCTCCTTCAAATTTCCCTCACAATTTCAATTGCACTGTAGGCAAACTGACAAAATATACTGACTGAGAGACATGCTAAACTCACTCTAAATTTAATCGGGAAGAGCATTATTCAGACCCTTGGATCTTCTCAAAATTAACAGACTTGCATACATAGTATGGCTTCTGAAAGTGTCATTAGAGAAGAGAAGTCATACTTTGTCCCATTCAAAGAAATCATGTGAGGCGCCAGCAAATGGAAATAGAACTCTGGTAACCCAGAGGTATGACATTGACGCACATGATTCACTAGATGACACTGGCATCAATAACTGGGAACACACGGCAGGTCTGGCACCTCGGTCATATTAAATTAACTGTAGTCTAACTCTAGCTGAGCGCTCCTGGCACTGCAGGGATGGACCCTGGTATCGGTATCGGCCATGCGTGGCACAGTCGGCATTGAACACGAAATCGGTATCGGTTACGATTTACGTTCCACCAAAAGTAGTCATTAGAAGCTGTCAGTGTTGATGATATCATAACATCGTTCTTATGCGAAAATTGCAGCAGCGCTAATTTTCATGAGCCGGTATTGGTGTTCGTATGAGCTCAGACGAGGGGATTTGTTTACGTGGGGAAGAGTTGCTCCCTGGTCATCACCGGCTGGCACGAAACTTATTCTGCCCTCGGGAAAGTGCCGCAGGCTGAATAATACTCTTTCAAAAATGTGGTATCCCTGCTCAGGAAAATTTTCGGTGAAATTCGAGTGAAGCGAAAATGATATCATCGTTAAAGTTAAGTAAAAAATCTTCGTGCCTCCTCCAACAGCTTTTCTACAGAATAATATTTTGAGTACATTGTTCATTAGAGGATCTGATTTATAAGAAAAGCTAACGAAAAGTAAATAAAATGGTTCATCGTTCATGAATTTGAGGCTCGGATGGTTAAAATAACTGACTCGTCTCTCATTCAGTGCAAAGACTGAACAAAATTTCAGCTCAAAGTTGAATTGAAATGCAAATTTTGTTGTTTCCAAGCTAATTTTCTAAGGTAGAATGAGGCCCCAATTTAGTCAACAATTACAAAATACAAAACAAGGTTTGGATAACAAGGACCTTTCTTGTGACATGGTGTCTAGCTTCGTTCAGATTTATCGAGCCCTTGGAAATAAATGCAGACCCCACGTCACGCAACGCCCACTCCAGAATAGCGCGGTGTCGCAGAAGAAACTCTCGCCAGACTTCCTTGACAAACCTCCCCAGCTATCAGTGCGCACTCTCGTTAAAAACTGAACTGTTGTGGCTGATAATGACTCCTTTGTCTAGGTTGTAGTTGAAACGAGCATTCACATCTACATACCTTAGTTGTAACGTATGTTTAGAGAATAGTCTATTGCGAATAATGCTGCTACTTCATAACGGCTAGAAGAAATTTACGAGCGGTGATTGTCTTGAACATAAAATGAAGACGTTCCCTCAGCCAACAATGTCCCGAAACTTAGCTGTGGTTGATTGTTTCGATTATCGCTTGTTATAGAGCTTATGAATTCGTTTACTATTGTATTGCTCTTAAATAAACCTGTTGTTTTCAGAGGGATGTTTCACCCATCGAAATTTTCAGTAAATTAATACTTTTTTGAGACGAAAAATATTTTACGCTCTTTATCATTTTCTTTGTATGTCCATAACACAGGGGTGAGTGAGACAAAACTGAAAATCAATACACATTCTATAATTAAATAATAAAATTAAAGAAATGAACATATTTGTATAGGTTTCAGGTATTTTTCTTCATTTCTTTGAGACAAGATGAAAAAGCAGAAGAGCCAAAATCTAAACACCTGTAAATTATAACCCTGCATTGAACAGTTCCACGTTTAATGCCCTTGCGTGACAAGTGCGTTGGCTTAGCAGTGGGCTGTCGTGACGAGAACGAAGTCATCATTTTCACCAGTTCGGTGTCCGCTGTCATAATATTTGCGACGACATTCAATGTTAGGTAAGTGCAAACACTGCAGCACGTCTGCAGGGAACGACACAGCTGCAGCAGCGAGTTGAGACTTGTATTATAACGTAAAAATCTGCGATAGGGCTCGTACGAGCACATCTAAGGTAAAGTGCCGCAGCCAGTCGCCTGCATCGTGAATTCCATTATCCTTGTTAACAGCTCATCAGGATTAGCTGTGAGTGTTCAGGCGATGCATATTCACCCCACAGAGGTTAAGACAATTAATTATGAATATTTATCACAATTAGGACATTGTTGACACAATTAGGACATTGTGTCAACAATCGCTCATGTGCTAGGCGCGTGAAATTGTTCACACGTCAGAGAAAACTTCAACTCTATTTTGAGAGCATAAATTTGAAGAGAAAAATAAATTATGAAAAGTATGGAGAGATGATAAACGTCTGCCATGTGTCCACGTGGGTACGTGGGGAAGTGGGGCAGTGTGGGACACGGCCGAAAAAGACGATGTGGGAGTAAACCTTCAGTTCCCGTGAGGTCTTGTGAAAAAGCTTTCCGTGGTGTTTTTCATCACCAACAACCGAATACCATGTCACTTGCTGCTGTCTGAATGAGAGGTCGAGGACGTGTTATAAGTATATGGAAAATAAGTTTACCTGTTTATAAGTTTACATGTTATGGGGCTTCGAAAAGTTTATGGGAAAAGGATGGTACCAAAAAAACTATTTCAGTCGTGATTTTTATTTTTCAGCATATGTTCCATCAAGGCTAGTACACATCTTTAAATGTTAATGCCAGCTTTTAATCCTTTTGAATTAAAGTGGTTTAGTCATATCAGGTAGAGGGTCGAAGAGGTACTTAAATATTGGCACCAAAGTCCGTAGAGTTTGTGCAAAAAAGAAATTCACTCAATTTTCATTGGCTGGCTGCAACAAGGGGAATCCAACCGTATTACAATATTTTAAGATTTTCTCATGCGTCTGTGTAGAACTAAGGTTTTTTATGTTAATCATGTCAGAGTGGCTCTTTTTTATGTCTTCAATTGATAAAAATTAACCCATGTCAAAGATTTTTTCAACTTTAGAAATAAAAAGAAATCGGATGGTGCCAAATCAAGGCTGTAATGTGAATGTCTGATAATTTCCCATAAAAATTCTCGTAGCACAGCTCTTGTTTGCCGAGCACGATGAGTAGGGCTACATACATAAGGACAAAATCAGGACGTCATAAGGGAACACCACACGGGTCACAAGATGATTTTGAGCATGCCGTAGCCGTAGCATAGTTATTTAAAACAATTGTGACCATAATCACGAGAAATTCGTCAAAGAATGGCTTCTTCCATTTGATAATTGTGGCCCCCATCATAATGAAAGGAGTCTACAAATATTCAGGACTGAGATGACCGTTGCTGCTGTCCACTTTCTCATCGTTCCTTTGAACGCAATTTGACAATGTAAACATATTGTCTTTTTGTATTTCAACGATTGAGATGCTTGGAAATGATTGTGAACTGCATGCTTCTCTTGACAAAACAAAAAACGCTGAGCTGGCACTCGGCTGCATTTCATTCGGGGAAAGATGCCATCATGTTAATCAAAATTTTTAGAAGTAATCACTTCATTTTCTTTTTGTTAGAAGAGATGGACAGGAAGGTTTACAGCCTGCAATTTGATGCGAGCGTTATAAGGAGAGCTGCTGACAAATAAGCGAAGTTTTAGAACACAAAGTAGAAGATGAAACTAAAAATCTCAACTGCGTGTACGAGATGTTACCTAAACTAAAAGTAACTATTTCATAAGTTTAGTAACTTGGGCTTCCAAGCCATTTCTTCAAGGGATGCCAGAAATGAATTCAAGTTCAAATATCAGGCAATCCCAGGTATTGTTTAGATTGTTTCAAATATTTAAGAATATTTTTAAGAGCCTAACGGCGTCAAATATTACCTATGACAGTATATCTTTAAAATAAATAAATAAATATACAAATAGAATCTACTTAATTAAAACTTGCCTAATCAAAGTCCTTTAAACTTAGCAGCATATGAGGCGCCCAATGCTTTCTAAGTTTAACCAAAGGAGCTGAGCCCCTGAAGCCGCTCGAGGCACTCACTAAGCCGAGGGAGGTGAGCCCCTGGGTGGAACAACTAGTAGAATATTGTTCATAAAATTGAAGAAGGGTGAGTCTAGCTTTCAAAATGAAAACCGAATGGGACATCCAATCAAATTTGACCACAAGATCTTCGAGGTATAATTCTAAAAATTAATTTATAGGAGTATACATATGTTCGTGAACGTCGACCTATGTGGATATATACTCAAATATGTGTGTGTATGTAGTCTCTTATCTGGATTGCTAAATTCATACCATGTTTTGATCATAATATTTAGTTGTAACCGACTCATTTAGTTCTTGTAACTTACATACCTGAATTTAACTTGAAGCCTTTTTTGTTATTAATCATTCGTGTACTGCAAAGTTAACGCCTTCATTTCTATATAGGTTGCCCTAGAAGCCTTGTTGCTGATTCGGGCCCACATGAGGTATATATCCTGCTCCCGGTTCTTAGTCATTCCTCATTTGATTGTAAACCTGTATCTGATGCAAATTACTTGCAGTAGATAAATATTTCTACAGAGCACTATAGTGCACATGCACTGCCTATTATTATAATCCCATTTACGTTACACCATCAGATTAAAGGCATCGAAGCGGCCGTACTGCTTTGAATTCTTAAAATAATTCCTGGTTTTGGAATATCTTTCATATTTATCCAAAACGTATGAAAAGCGGCTAATTTGATCGTGGTTTACGAGTCATTATAAAAAAAGCATTTGTTTAGTGGCAACGCTTACAAGCGCTGCCAATAACACAGTCGCTAACATCACTGAGAGCAAAGCGCGACAGCTGCACACATTTTACCTGATGCTGTGAGCTCATGTTTTTTTTCCACACACTAGTTGGCTTATGTACACTGAATGTTGAACACCCATTACACGATATGTAAATTATTTTCTAAGTTGTACAGCGTATAAAAGATGTAATGAATAATCTAAAATTTGAACACCGGGCCGAGTTCTGGCGGACTGGTCGAATCACAGACCGGAGTATCATTACATTGCTGGACGCTCATAAAGTATACTTTTCATGTTCAAAATGATGACTGGTCTTGATGAATAAGTTGTTTAATATTTTCCTGTGTATCATAACACATGATGCAGGGGTTATAATAGTGTTGAATAACGCAGGCTTGGAGTTTTCACTCGACGAACCATTTCTCTTCGCATCTTCAGAAAATTTTCTGCAGTTCCCAACGAAGTAATGACGCTAATTTATGTACTGAAGTCTTCAAGCATATACTGCATGCGACGTTAAAATATTTGAATTGCTTTTTTTGAGGAAAATAATGATGTATTGAACTTTCTCCATGAAAATATACCAAGATCAGAGATATTTTTAAGAGCATCTTTAAAGTTTTCCGGGACACAAAAGTCAACCAGCTCCAATTATGGTTATTGCACGAGGACAATATCAATTTTCAATCCTATTCTAAGAAAATTCTTGCATATATATCAACATGTATTTAAAGTTGGACTCCCATTGACTTATTGCACGACCAAAGTTTACTTCCAAGAGCAGAGGAAGCTTTGCACTGGCGTAACGTCCTGAGCGGTTCTGCCCTGTAAACATCTATCAGTTAGCTGAAAAACAGAAGTTTTTTCTACATGGTATGAAGTTGTACGAATAAACCCAAGTTTTCATTCGTTTTGATTGTTTTTTATGTATGTATGTCGTATGGAGAAAACTAATCTACATCACAAACGAACACTGCAGCATGATTGTTTAAAAAGTATTCTGAGTAAGCGAAATGTGTTCCTCTATTTTAAAATTCTAAGTGATTTTCAAGAATCCAAAATATGATAAAAAATCCGCTGAGTCTATCGTGCCAGCAGATCCGGCCGCTGCTTAATCGTCTCTTACACTAATTTGTTGAAAAGCTTTAAGATAATTCGTGCAAGGAAAAACTCACTGAAAGTGAATTGGTTTGTTGTATGCGTATTTTGTAACTAATGCTTCGAATATTATTTTATTTTGAGCCCAGATCGTCACATGCTGAGTTAGGTAAAAAGAAATAAGATTTCGGTACTGAATTTTCTAATTTTGTGAAGGGATACAGCAGAATTCTTGAGAGGTGAATCAGCTATGAAAAATAATGTCTGTTGATGCAAGTATCAATGATAACGTCTACATATAATGAATATTTTATACCATCGATTGTAGCACTTAGGCCCAAATTTATTGATGATGATGGAAGTATCATTCATGCAAGCAGCTTCTTCTCAAGCTAGGGCAATTAATCTTCAAAGGGTTTTATTTAGCGATTGTAGATCCATTTCATGTGATAAATGACCTGCGACTGGCAGTAAGCCACCTCCGAACGACATGAATGTTGCTTATGAGAGCGTAGTCATCATGAAAAATGTAATCACAGAGTCTCGGCCAAATCAAACCCTGCACCAACAATGCCACGTTCGATAAGGGCTGTAATTTACCACTAAAGAAGTCAAATGTTTTTTTAAAACTGACGACACATTTTTAAGATTGAGTGTGCCATAGCTCATCGTGCGGGTAGCTGAACTAGTCATTTTAAAAAAAGAATGTATACTTTTGGGGATTTCCAATGTAAATTTTATGTCACTATTCAATGAAATTTATTTGTACAAGGATCACTATTAATCAGTAGTGGGGTCATCGAAAATGTTTCACATTTTACGACAATTTTTGTTTGTGCTCTAACGATCTTATGTATAATTTTTCTTCGTAGTCTCGCCTGAATGATATTGACACAGCATTGTTTCATCACATCATAGCCCCGCAGTTTGAGGGCTTCACTCGCGCTTAATTTCGTAACAGGAGACATGAAACAACGCAACGAGCCAACAAACTGAGCAGTTCCCCCATTTTCTCTCCAGATGTTCAGTTAAAGGAACATCTGGCACGGACGTCTAGAAGATTGAACAGCAATTTAACAAGTATTAAGCTACTCACTCCTCGTTTTAAGGAAAGAATGAAGATAACGTTACACTGAGAATGAGAAAGCAGTGTGTGGAAATTGTTTAAAATGGTCTGTAGTTTGCCAAGCAGTATCTATTTCACGAGAACTTGGGGAAAGATAGATCAGAAATTTTATATATTCAATTGCGGAACCAAGAATGATGATGTTCTCAGTCTTTCACACAATAAATGTCGAATGATGACTTATATTTTTTCTGGGTCTGGTTACTTTCATCTACACTGCTGAATTAATTAAAACTTGTTGTTAAACTTAAACTCTAACATCATTTTCATTGGAAATATCCAGATATTCAACGACAAGTATTACTTATTTATCATTTACTGCCTTTAAAATGCAAGGGGAAAATATCATCATAAATAACCGTGCATGGACATTAGCCTGAGACTTTATCGGCTGTGAAAGCAGTTACAAGTTCAGGGCCGTGCAGTGAGTGTCTCTTTACCGGAAAGACACAGCTTCTTTTACGCGCTGCACAAATGTTCATTCATTCTCATGTGAAGTCAGTAAAGAGAACGCATAGAGTAGAGCACGATGTGTTCAGTAAATTCTACAATCAAGACGAAAAAAATGCTCGTGAAGTATCGAGAGCTCCAAAAACGCAAAGCTCCGATAAACTGGAATAGAAAATACGTAGTGAGGTGCAGCCACACTGATCGTTTGACCTGAATCGCAGTCATCCAAGCGTGGCAGAAACATACGGGCGTTTCACGGCCAGATGAAAAGAGAAATGATTGCCATTTGCGTCGTCAAACCCCGAATCATAATAATCGTAAAAGCTTCCATTCACGGTACAGAGTTTCATGGACCAGGATCATCTTTACCCAGAATAACATACAGCCAATGATACAGGGTGCAATGATGATGATGACAGTCCTGTTTGGCCCTTATTTTGTGGACGTCGACAAACCTGATTTATGGGCAGATAATCCCTGCACGGCGCTTGTTGAGTGAACTCTGATGTAAAGGAGACAGTCGTACTGCATACAATAGAAAATCGATGGAATTACTCTGTTATTGTCAGGCGGACGGCACCAGCTTATAATGCGGAGCTTGTCATCACTTAGGGTAATTATTGCTAATTAGAAGGCTCTGTTGCATCGGAGGCTGGCCCAGCCAAATGGAGAGTGGGGCCCCGGCAGTCCTAATGAATTATGCGGACGAGAGCGCGCCTGGATCCTCGATAAGTCCTGCCCGAGGCCGGAGGAGACAGCCATCGTGACGAATAGGCTCTCGTGTAGCTTTATTTAGTGAGTGGTGGCGGGGGCCGCCCTCTGGTGCCATGCCAGCGACACAGCTTACCGACCACGTGGTGGAAGTGGCGATCCTTTGGTTGCAGGGGCCTGGTGTTCTAAATTGCAAAATAATAATAATTGTTTCGTAAATAATAAAATCTGAAATAGTTAACTGCACGAAGTGTTGTATAGTTTTCCCGCCTTCTGAGATCACAGCAGGGATTTGTGGCCCTGACATTTTGCTGAAGTGCGGCCGACAGGGTAAAAGTTACTATTATGCACTACCCTTCATTTGTAGGTCAAATTATACGTACGGACTTCTAATGTAGACAAAAACCCTTCATAAATGATCACTGAGAGCCTCGTAATCTGTCGTTAAGTCGTTAGAATTTTTAATAACGTTCAGTAGTAAGACTTGTCCTCAAATGCAAAAACGCGAGAATTATGAGTTAAAACTCAAAAGTTTACTTTAAAGCTAAAGTGAAAATAACGAGATAAAACACAATGAAATAAGAAGTAAATTGAAAATACAAGGGCGTGCATGACAAAATGATGATAACTTCTGCTTCACTTAATCTATGGCGAACTTAATTCGCTGTGCGTAAAAAATTACATGTTTTTACCTAATACGATAGGCCAGCCACTTGCCACGAAATGTTAAGATTGGATTTCGGTAAGACAATAGGCATCAGTGTTATCGTGAAATATTTTATCTCATTTGCATGTGATGTTCTAGTATATAATTTTTAACTATAAATTCTTTTGTAGAACTTACAGCTAGTGTTACACAAATAATGTCATCTTCAAGCTTCATGTGTCGAAATATATTCAATTTTGTTACATAATGCTCAATGGGAATCAGTAGCTCTAAAACAAATCGAATTGAATGGAATCAAATATGCAGGAATAATTGAACGATGGCAATTACTGATCCACTGCTTACAGCCTCTGGATAAAACACAAGGCAAGAATACTAAGAGAGCCTCAGCATTGATGCAGAAAGTGATCTGGCCTCTCGAAAATTATCAACGAAGCGAAATTTCATTTCCAAAAGAGTTTTCGCATTCTGGGACAAATAACCCACTGAATTCTTAACTCATTTGCTAATTACGAACATTGTTGGATTCCCACCTACCCTGCGCATTTGGGCTGTCATTGAGGCAACGTAATTATTAAGACCATGTCGCTTTCCATTGGACAACTATGTAATGGAAAGTCAATTATTTCTACTCTTTCAAAAGCATTCAAGTTTTACTTGCTTCTCACATCCCTCATCTTGATTCTACCTCGTATATCCCGACACACTCACCCTGGAAATAGAAGCCTCTGCAGAATTTATTTCCAAGCTCATCTTATCTTAGATTTTAATCACAGTGCTGCGGGCATTAATCAAGATTGCAAAGTCCATCCCGTGCCAGAGGAAGGATGAGTTCAGGTGGTAATAACACGTCTCTAATTCCTTTGGGCCTGTGGAAATAGTCTTAAACTAGACTGTCATAATGACAGAGGAAGTAAAGAAGAGCGCACGAGTGCTGTGATCGACTCTACCATTGGAGTTCAAGTTATGAGACTGGGGACCCACGTTAGTATTTTCGTGAATGAATAGCGGACTGCAGCTTCCTATTGGCCATCACCCAAGTCACTCAGAAAATTACGGCTCATCTGTATCATGCATGCATCCCTGAATTGATGCTATCTTAATGTATTATTTTTGTACATGGCAGTGGAGTCGATTTACACGAGGACTAAGGGATTGAAATTAATTCCGACCTTTATAGAGCTCAAAACGTTTAAGTGAGGAATTCAACCGTTGAATTAGAATTAAATGCTGTTCCAAATTTCGCTTATGATATGTTGTGCATGAACCTTGTTCCAGAATATCACAATGGAAAATGATTACTAGAGAACCTTGCAAATGGAATACCGGGAACCATGCTCCTGTTTTTGAAGTCATAAAAAAACGATATTTTTAGATAAACAATTTGCAACCGAAACGGAAAACTCATCATTCATGCCACGGCTACGCTAAACAAAAAGCGAGCTCTGGTGGTGGTGACAGCCAACAAAACTCTTTTAATTCTTGTTCAGGACAAAAAAAGCAAGCTACTCAGAATAGCATTTTCGAACTAAAGCGACAGGAACGGGTCTTCTCTGCTCGAAATTGGCAACTTTAGAAAATTTCGCTACAACGGGAGTTAAAAATCCTGCATCAACATGGATTTCACGGTTCAATTTAAAAAAATGTCAATCTTCCTAAAGATACTTAGACAGTCATTGGTGCATTGCGTCATGACGAAGACAGTCATGACGAAGTTGTTTACAAGGACCTCGCCATGACAAAGTTGGTTACAAGAACCTCGCCATGACGAAGTTGGTTACAAATCATGCAACGCCACGTGAACAATCTAATGTGGAGGGCTGAGGCATTAAGGTTGAAATATAAATGGAAATTTTCTGGAAAGTCAACATTGGCTTCACTGGGGAAAACTTTGTAAAGCTTTCCGATTCGGCCTGCAAAGCTGCTGGATTCTAGCTCTTTGCGATAATCAAATTGTGAAATTAATTCTTTAGCTAGAAAATGTTTTCTTTAACTACTGAGTAAAAACTGAAGGAAAAACTGAACATTTCGGCCAAGGTGATTTATTTTAAAATGCATTTTTAACTGTACACACAATATACAATTGAATATTTACTGCGAAATTGGTCCAAGCGAGGGCGCTGGTAGCTTATGTGCTGAAAAAGTCTAGGTCTCATCCGAACTGCGCTCGGCAAAATTAGATTGAAGTAACTGCAGCGCGGCACCGGCCATTTTTTCTAGTCTGCGCTCATGGATTTGCTAGCGAGCGCAGTTTTACGTGCCAAGTTCAAGCCTAAACTTTACACGCCTGCACCACCGAAACAATTGGGATCGTAGCGTTGCATTTCTTTTTAAAAACCTTTTTAGTCGGATGTTGTTTTGGGGTGGTTTTTGTCCTAGTTTTCGGTGTCAGATTATGTTTCATTTGAACTTTTCAACATTTTCGATGTGCAATCGAATATTTGATCAAAACTCGTAAAGCCCACTACAACGGCTTCAATTTCGGGGATGTAGTCAACATCGAAATTCGTGAAGCGCGTGAATATTGATGGCTTATTCGATTGAACAGATAAACAAATGTCAACTATTTTGTGTCATATCATTCAAGCCAAAAACAAATGTCTTGAATTAAATGTTTTGGCCCACAATTTTGCCATTCAAGTTGTCTAAAATCATAGTATGCTCTTAGCACGATTATGCATGATTATGCATCTTAGCATAAGCATGAGGACAATCCCGATGAAAAGATTAAATGGCCGAATCAATATCTGACTGCAGGGCGGAAGAATGTTATGAACATTCTCTTTATTAATTCAACGAAGAAAAGTTTCGGCCTCCTTTGAATAGAAAACTAAGGTTGATGAATAATTTTGATAAAACCATGGGTAGAATTGGCAATGAATTCTAAAGTGAGAAAAGTAAAATCGCTAGGGTAAGTGACACAAAAATCAACGAAGGGGTTTTGTTGGCTTTTTATTAGGGAGCTGGTAAGAGACCACAAATTTGATGAAAAACCCAGTCACTTGGAGAAGCTGCTATAGACAGTGATCATTTACGAAAGCATGCGTTTATTTTTTGGGAAATAACAGGACAAAAAATGCCTATCCTGACATCATGGAAGCGCTTCTTACATCTGCAAGGATTTGGGATGTATAATGAGAAAAAAAAATTCAGTTCCGACGCTCTCAATTAGACTATTTCCCTGAAAATGTTGGAGCTCTCAGTGACGCGGATGCCTAGAGATTTCACAACAGCCTGCACAAGGTGGAGGCTGGCGTCAGGGAAAACGGGAATCTTTTATGTTGTCTGATTGCTGTAAGGCACTAAAAAGTTAATACGAAAAAAATCGTCCCGGAAACAGAACACGATTTAAGACATTCATATTGGCGTATTAGGGGTTTCCAGTGGAGTATTTGGATCATTTATTGCTAACAATCGTTCAAAAATGAAATATGTGGTCACAAAAAAATACATCCTAGAAAAATTCTGAACACGAACGAACTAGCAGAAAAACAATTCGGTTCATCTTCTTTCGTATGCGTGGCAGACTTCCCATACATTTCAGCGACCAGTGTAACAGATGCACGAATGCATTTCATCATTGCCCGGAAAAGTGGAGAAACGACTGAATGAAATATGGCGCGGTGCGTCTTATCAGGCTGATGCGTCAGCAATGAGATTCTGGCGTGATATTTCGCCAGAAATTGGCAGAACTGGAGTACTTGGGCTTGAACGGTGTTCCTAAATATACAAGGGACGGTACATGTCAACGTAAGGTTCTTAGAGACTTAAAGACCGCACGTGCAGCAAAAACTGAGCTATTCTTGCTAGCACTTGCCCGATAAGGATAAAGGAAAATGATAATGATTTCCTGATATCGCTTAAGAAGATACGTGAGAGTACCTCAGCAAACGGAAAATTAGAAGCGATTTGTGAGGTGACTCCAATGGACTCCATGATTCATTATTTTTTTTTATCACGGATTCATGGACTGCGGTGAAGAAGGATCTTCACGCTGCGGAACGTCAGTTTACAGGACTACGCGGTGCCTCGTACGGTCTATGCCAGTAGCGACGAATATTTCTCACTTACTTACTCATAATTCGGTTGTCATACATAGCATTTAACTCTTATTCGGCATTGAAAAAACTAAAGCAGATTTGTTGTCATGTCGTGCTCTAGGCTAATAAAAAAAGAGATTACCGGTGAGATTCAGATCAGGGGACTTCGGGGGCCAGCTTGAAATATAAATATGGGGGACTTGAAGCCAATTGGTTTTCAGTTTTGCAGTATGAATTGCAGCATTATCTTACTGGAACACCGTTACTCTGGTGTTGATTGACCAAGAAGGTAAAAAGACTTCGTTTCAAGACCTCTGGGTACTTCTATGGGTTTTGCCTAACATTTATCTTCACCAAACTCGCCTGACCTTCGACGGCGAATGCTCCCCAGATCATCAGAGATCCTCCTCCAAAATGCTAAAGAAGACATGTTCATTCATTTCTAAATCGTACTATAGAACTGAAAACCGTCGGGTCCATTGAAATTAAACTTTTTTTACCTGAAACAATGATTTTTGACCCTATTCCCACATCTTTGTTACTCCACCGCACTCTATCCCTCATCCCGCACCCACTCCTTTCATCTATTCTTGCGTAAATTTGTCAGTGCTAATGCTGTCTTTTTCCTCTTATCTACAAATTTTTCTGGTGTGTTTAAAGTTTGTCACCCGCTTCTGGGTGTTATGTCTCAATTTAAGGACATTTGAAAGCTTCAAAAACTTTTTCCCGTAAAAGAAGCTTCGCGTAGCAGCCTTCAGGGCTAGTTGTGGCGGACGTCGACCAGTCGATTTCTTGGACCCATACAATTCTGAATTTGGCGAGTAGTTGCATACAAATTCCTGACAAGACTTATTAATCTTCCTTGAAACTTTGAAATGATATCATCCTTCGCCAGTTAAAGAATTTATTTAATATTTTTGTTTTTCTGTCAGCGCACTCTTTCTTGTTCTGTTAAATTGTATATCTTTAACTTTTAGACGCCTCAGGAATACAGTACAGCTCGGCACAACACCGGTGTGAGTCTTGTTTTGATCTATTACTCGAGTGTCAAAGGTGCACTACTAAGGGAATATAAAACTTTTGCATGGTGTGCTATCTTCATTTCAATCAAAACTTACCCAAGAATCCAATTTTTTGCATTTACTTTTCGAAAAGTACACCACAGTACAGATTTCGTTCATACACTGGCTTCTAGTTAAATTAACTTCCCTCAGTCTAAATCTCATTAACTTTGAATCATTCTTAGTAAAGTCTTGTGTTAATTTGTAAGGTGTACTCTCATTATTTCCTGCTCTTTAGACATGATCTGCAACACATGTAATGTAGTGACATGACCTTTGCTACTCATGTAGACGGACATAAAGACATAAGCTCAGCCACATAGTCATGAAGGTAGACGTAGATATGAGGCCTACCACAAAGGTAGAAAACTACAAAATTAATTAAAATGCTGGTGCACGTGCTGTAAACTTTTCATGCACTAGTATTTTTATATTATTTTTTACTCCAGCATAATTTTGAATTATTCATTATATGATAAATCCTTTCAAATATAAATGAAGAGCACTCCGTCCTCGCCCAGTTTTGCTAGAGTTGGGATTGTCATATAATTTTTAGTAGAATTTTCCAAAAAAATTTTCTACTTGAACACAGTCTGAAATTATTCGCAATATGAAGAATTCTTTAGAATATATAAACAACACTCCGTTCTTGGACACAACACTTTTTTTGGAATTGTGACGGTTACCAAACATCACATCGCTTGGGAAGCACAACAATGTTACTTCGTCACGTATCTGAGACTCGTGAATCTCCGCCAAAAAAAATAACGAGTTATCACTGCGGCAGAATATCCATCATTCGCGAAAGTAATGACTCTTCAAGTTGTACTTGCATCGGGGTCGCTTCCACTGAAAACTAATTTCTGAAATGGCGATTGTCGATCAAAACTCCCTCGCGTTTCCCTCGTTTTAATTACTGCCTGAAAGAAAACAGCAAGACCCCTCAGACTCTAGGCTTTAATATCACGAGAAATTAATGCAGCTGAAATTTGTACAGGTATAGATACGTTAGAGAATATTTCAACTAATATTGTCGGTATTCGAACATTATGTTTGCACTTCCAATATATCTTGGGCGTACTTGGCATGATCACGAATAGACAGCTGGAAATAAATTGGTAGCAAGCACTGTTGCATTATTTCTAAAGTATATTAATTTTTATCCTCGACTAATTCTCTAAGAATTCGATTTGAGAATTGAGCTCTCACATCGGAATGAAAGCAATTCAGGACAGAAATAAATTCAATACGTATGAGGAGAATTACATGCCTGGAGAATATTTGAATATTTGAACATTGACGCTAGGCCGAACTTTCGAATTTCCGCTTTTATTTTTGATACATATATATTTCTTCATGATTTATTCGGTTTGCTGGAACCTAATGTTAATGTCATTTCCATTAGAAATGCTGCTGCTTATGCTTAAAATTTTTTTAAATATTAAATTAACTTATCAAATTTAAACGATTACTAAAGTTGCGCAGCAATTATTACACTTTCTTTAAGTGTCCAAGTCTAAAAATTAACGTACATATACAAAGTAAATTATTAAATATGTACATGAATAGTTGCAGTGTGAAATTGGCGAGTAAATACGTGACACTATTGATTCAATATCATTTAACAAAAATATGAAACAAATGGAAAAACACGGTTGTGTTTGTATGAAAATATTATTAAAGTCCAACTTTTGAACTTAGGGACATATTCGGGTTGGCACTTCATTTCTTTCATGTACTTTTGCTCATAATCAAAGTTATTCAGAAGAAAAGTTTGCCAGAACAATTTTATCTGCAACAAAAATACCTGTTTTCGAGACGACTCAATTAGAATATTTGGTTATTAAACATTTTCTAACTAACTTTAGGTAACGGACATATACTTTGTGCCACTGCATCGTCAAATACAATCACTGAGATAAAACTTGAACACATTCAAGTTTTTTGGACCATTGCATCAAATGTCGCCACTATAAAGCAATGAGCATGCATGTTTTAGGGCAGCTCGCAAATTCCATGGAGATCAGAAACGTTGGCTCTGTGCACAGAAACTAAGCCGATCGCTATGAATCGCGGACGGCGAACACAAGCCGCAGTTTTCGCGCCCAGCTTCGCACTGACGCGGTTGTGTCCCATAAGACTGTGTCCACATCACCCTCTCTGTTCATCATTCCCTCCGCGCAGCGAACATCGCAAGGTACGGTTGCTAGAACTCGCCCTGAGAACTCGGATGGCTTCCCTGGCAGGGGAACGAACTCTCAGCGGGAAAAAATTTACTCTTCGGAAAGAGGGACGCCGCTTGAGCGCACTCTCCTGAAATGAACTGCAGCCCGAATGCCAGCCCGAATGCCCACTCAGCTGTGGGTTCTTTGAGATGACTCTCACTTCAAGATGGCGTCATGGGTTTTGTTTATGTCAGCAGAGTTAATTCAGAGAAAAGGTCTTCATTCTAAGTAAACACCTCGTGAGCTTACATTTGGAAAAGCAGAATAATTGATATTTGTTTCGCATAAAAAGGTCAAATATGAGCGATTCTGTAACGCTACTTGTACTCATGCAGGTACAATATTAAAAAAAGAAAATGTTGGAAATTAGATGGATACTTCGTTTTTCATAAAAATCTTGAATATCAACTCAAGACATCACGAAAATGCAAGAACTCGATTGGTTACATTTTTTTTTATAGCGTTCTTTCAAGTTTCACTTTCAATTGCCTGTTTTATTAAAAACATCCAAAGAACGATTAGAGTTTGCGTCATAGGTGTCAGCACCATCTCTCCTCCGTATTTGAAGTACAAAATATAAGGTTTATTAACATTTCAGAAAACTCAATAGCTTTATGAAATCCATAGAATCGCCTCTGTAGAGCCCAAGAAGACACCTTTCCCGCCCCTTAGCTCTCCTACCTCACCTGCCCTGCAGCACTCGACGGCTGTTGCCGCCGCCAGGTACGGAGGTGAGCAAGGGTGTTGTGCACCTGTCAGGTACAGTACATCGTCGTCACGTACCTGCTATCCCTGTGCTCGCAACATGTGGGTCGATGTTTGAATTTTAACATTCGTAGCCAACCATTAGATAAAAGTCGTGATTCCATTGTTTCACTGTATTGGCTACCTACTTGGATTGTAATATTTTAACTCGTTCAGTGGATTTTCCTATTCTAAACTTTTTTTTGGAAACGTGAGATAAATATTTTTGTCATATTGCCGCGACTTCAGCAGTAAATAAATGATTATCTATGGGATCTTTAACAAAAATTAATAATGAATATGAGTTGAACCGTTATTATACCAGATATATTTAAAATTATTTTACAAAATAGTATTCCTTCAAAATAGTCTATTTCTCACTTTGGGACCCGCAACTGTCTTAAAAAATGTTTCGTAAACTTGTTACTATCTGACCTTGTGTTAGTTTAAGTTTCAGAAAAAATTGTGCACCCACAAATATTCCTCCCGAATCAAGAGAAAGCCGAAATGTAGAAAATTTTGGTCGGAAACAAGAGCGTTACGTTGCTGGGTCTTTGATCAACCCACGCCTCATGCGCTTGTTCTAGAAAAACAAGAAGATGAGAGCGTCGATATGAGTGCTGTGAGATTCGAACGTTCTCACTGCAGAGAGTGCAAGTGCGCATATGGTATAAAATTTAGCGACAAGTTGTCTTGATAACGAAAGTTTGAATGAATTATAAAGTTAATTTTTCATACCAATACGTTGCTAGTCTTAAATTTATTTGCGGCGGGTACAGGCTGCTCCAAAGACTTTGTCATTTAATTTTCTTAATTTTCGGAAAATCATAATGTTGAATTTATTGGGTGCAAATGGAGAATCCTGTCTTCCAGAATTTTTCTGTGGGTATAGCTGTAGTAATGATCATGAAGTGGGTCGGCGTTGATTTGGACACCCTAGGCAACACATATAAGAGAGATGATTTTATCTGTTTCATCGCCAGAACAAAGTCTCGGAGTTTTTTCACACAAAGTTTCCTTGTGTTCTTCTAAACAAAGAACTTTGTTGCTGACTTGTAAACCAATCTATAGCTCTTAAAAAATGTGTGTTCTTGTAAGACAAAGCGTCATCACATATAGCGCATGTAAGCATGCAATATCTAGTCTCAGTAAGATTTAAAGGCAACAATATGATGATGCAGCTACCGACTTCCCTTTATTTAAACCTTAATGAATTTTTGTGGGCAATTATGAAGCAGAAAATTGATGCAGAAGGAGTGACATTAACGTTGACTGCTGTATAATGCCATGCCATAATATTTGTATTGTGATCTGCCCCGTTGTGTGAAAATGCACAGATCAACCAAACGAGCCTGTCCTTGAGATTGTGAAAACTAACGGAGAACTAACGGAAAATTTCTCAGTCATTTTCACATTAAACGTGCGAAAGCTTGGGTAATAAATTTAAAACCCGGTGGATGTCTCCAAATATTTACCTACAATATGGATCCTGGGCGTTCCTTATTCTAATAAATAAGAAACCATTACAATATAAATGATTTCAAAATAGCGGATGCAATAATCATTAAGCGAGAGAATAAAATCTACATTAAAGTAAAATATGACCAAGGTTCCAATGTTCTGAAACTTCCCTAAATCAAACATTCCAAACTGTTACCCATGAAACAGATATACAAGCAGATAGCCTTCATTTTGATTGGAATCTATGATACCGCAAAACTTTGCAAGAGTAACAACTTTTAATCTTAATTTACTTGAGAATAATTGATGAAAGTTTTAAAGACCTGATGAAGGCCAATGTTTTGGACCGAAACGTTGTCGAAAATTTTAGAACAGAGATATCCACTGTTTTAAAATTTTTCTGTAAGTTTCAAAGTCTCAAAAGGATAGTTTTAACAAAATTAACCAATGACTGTCTCAGTATCGTTAGGAAGGTTGGGAAACATTTTAAATTGAACAGTGAAATCAATGCTGTCATGCACTTTTTAACTTTCATATCTTTTACAACAGACACGTCGGAACTGCGTTGACAGGTAAACATCACAGCCCGACCGGTGCTGCCACCCCAGCGAAAACGATGTAACAATCAGCGTTAATTAGCTTTAATTGGCGGCAATCACGCGATGTTTTAGTGTACATAATGGGACGACGGCAGTAACATGAGTCTCTTCAATTAAATTTTGAATCAGATTCTAACACTGAATAAAACACGAGTTAAGTGGGTTTGGAAACGTTCGAGCCTTGTTTAGCATAGCTTAGATTTTTGTGGAACATGCTTAATTTAGACTTTTTAACAACCTCTTGAGCATTTTAATTACTTGGTACAATGTTTACATTTTTTCGGCACACTAGTTACATCTCTATTTTGTGCTGTGCAGCTAAATTGTTAACAAGAGAGCCTGCACTTCGCCAACCGTATTTGTTACACCTGGCCTCTAAATTCATGAACAATGTTCCATGAACGAACTAATGCGTGGTCCAGGGCAACGTGGACGTCTGGTGGTCCAGATTTGCACCACCGGAGTTCACAATCTGGAAACTTGAGCTCAGAACCATCAATTGTTCTACCATAGACCGTCAGCAAATAAATAAGAATATAAATTTTTTTAGAAGGAGAGTTCTGAACCCTTCTGGATATTTTACTATTGATGGTTATCTACGATATATGGCATCATTTCAATACAGTTGAATAATGCTGAGAGGGAAAAAAGGTAGAACTTGTAAGCATCGGCTCTGAAACATTTCAACCATCCTCAAAGTCAATAATGGTTCAAGTAAAATCAAGGACGGATCGTGGACGTGAAATGGCCGAGCAAGCGCAAGCTTGAGGACTCATCGGCGGCGAATCAATGCCGAAGTAACCCCTTTTCAGCCGTAATTCTCGGCCTCTACACATACATGGAGGGGACTGTTGTACGTCCTCCTCTACGTATATCTTCTTCTGATCTGCTCTGGAGGCTCCTCGTTGATTGCAGTAACATTTCAGCTGGGGCAGCAAGAATGTAGTCCTCAAGTCGGCTCCAAACGGCTCAGCCAAAAATACGGGATGAAATGAGACAAAGAATCCGAGGTTAAATTCGTGGTATCCCAGCTGAGATGCAGCAACAATCAACGAGGAACCGCCAGAGCAGATTGGGAGAATGCTTACGTAGAGGATGGCGTCATCTACAGGACGTACTTTTCAAACTTCGATAACATTGAGTACAGTGGTAGTGGAAGTGCAGTGGAAGTGGCAGTACAGCGGTAGGGGCAGGGTAGTGGTCGTTGCATTACACTGATACACTGATATTACAGTGCAATAGTAGTGTAGTGGCAGTGCGATGGTAGTGGTAATCAAGTGGTAGCGGCAGTACAATGGTATTGAAAATACAGTGGTAGTGACAGAACAGTAATAATGACGGTCCACATGTATAAATACAAAGTGGACCGTTATTGCTCGTGTAATAGCTTATACAACTCATTAAATGACCCACCTAACTTGGAAAAGATCTATGAATTACTTTGAAACACAGAAAAAATTATTGAACTCAAGTTCAAGTTGAAGCACAGGCTTGGGAAGGAGGTTTCATGAAGTAGAAGCTCTTCTATTTGTTTTTTTATCAGCTTACTGGGAAGTTGCCATATTTCGTACTTTTGACCTCTGCCAGTAATTTCAAAAGTTTCTTTTAAACCTCATTAATAACCACGTCTTTCAAGCTCGTGAAAAATTTTCCATTTCATTTGTGAAAGATAGCAAACTTATTCCCTTAATCAGCAAGTTCTTATTTTCTATTAGCTCACATTTTCCACTGTTGGTTGAATTTCCATGATTGGTTGAATTTCTACTATTGGTCGAATTTCCACTATTTGGGGAAATTTCATGCAGTAAAGGAGACATTTCCGTTTTGAACAAGTTATCTTATCCTTTCATACTTGTAAGCTATTCTTCCCATAAAGCCTGGAAATGCAGCTTGGTGAGGACAAGGTATTTGAAGGATGTCAGACAGAAATAGAAAAGCCGAAATTTGAATCGATGCAGGCCAATATATTAACACTTTTTCTGAAATGCAGAAGACGCATTGAAGCACGACGGTGGTACTGAAGTCTCGCATTTATAGGACTCTCATCCACAGGACGGTCTCCTTTCAGAGGCAATTTATTCTCGAGCGCCCCATCTCTATTCAAGGTTGAATCTATACAATGTGAATTCGTAAACGTATTACAGTCTCATCATCTGTGACTCTTATTCTTTGCAGTGTCCTTAGCCAGTCTCATCTAGTCAATAACGACAGTACATAATTTCAAAATTTATGACTTCTCATACAGAACGCCAAACAGAGTTTAAGGATACAAAATTACAGAAGTTTTTTATTAATTCTTAACCTCCTTTTCATCACGCACCCGGCAATTTAAATAGCATCATTAATCAATAATATTCGAAGACCAAATACGACATGAATAAAAATATATACTTGAGCGATTGAGATCTTCCTGGTGTCCGTACTTACGAAAAGAAGCCTCACACCTGCAAGAGAAAATCTATCCATAACATGCGGCTCGTACTGCACTGAACAAGAGATGTCTGACTGACCAGCGCTTGTTGATGCAACTGAAAATCAGGGGTAACTAATTTAATTTTTGTTCGCTCTGGGCGCCAGCAAACCTTGAGTTAAGTGAAGGCTTTCGGGGCCTGCTGTCATTCTTCCTGAGAGAATGGAGGCGAGTTTTAAAAAGTATTGAAGATTATCTTGGAGCTTTTAGCTGTTAGGCTTCACTTGTGAAAGGAAATGGTTAAGTACCTGTCTGAGAAATAGTTTATGGCTAACTTGAAAGGGATTATAAATTTATATGCTTCTACATAGGTGGGATTATTTGGAAAGAAAAAAAAAACATGGTACAAGGTATAACACGAATGTAGCATATTTTCCCTAGAAAATTGGTCACAAATCAATTCACAGGCATGAACAATACATTATTAAAGTGTCTGTTTGCCTATGGTGCTGATTCACTTGATCATAGAGTGCCGATAATAAACATGAAATGGTACAAGGAAGTCATTAATTCAGTACGATCAGATCGAACGGAGAAAATTTAAAATAAAGAGAAAAATTTTAATTTTTAATTATATATTTTAATTAGGAAAATTATACTATAGATTGCAATACATGAAAGAAAACTCGAAACAATTGGACTCGTTAAGTAGATTTATTGCAATTATTGCTAATGGATCTAAACTTTTTCACTCATATTCCTGAAAAGAAAGGCTTCTCAGTACTCTCGCACCCGGAATTTTTTTTCATCACTAAGAAGCTCAAGACTTTCTTGCTTTCCCAAACTGTTCTCACGGATCCGTTCAGAAGGCACCTCTAATTTTTATTCTTTGCAACGATGTCAGTTTTTCAGTCAGCAAGGCACCGTAACCGACTTGATGAGACACAAGAAGGCGGTTTAAAACAAACTGGCAATATTGACGAAGTCGTGCTTCACAACGAGTGTTTTTATCTTCTGTGCAGCAGTCCAAATTTGATGGCTTACGTGTTCAGAGGACAGCTGTAACGAGGGATCGTCTTTGTTACATGTGATGAGCGAACATTTTCGTTCCAAAATGGTTTGAAAGTTTTACACAAATGGCCTAAGAACATAATCTGTTTTGGAGCGCAGGGAGATCAGCTCTTTGTTTGCGGGGGCCATTGAGATGCTTCTTTTGTGTCCGTGAATTCCGAGATAAGAACCACATTCCCGGCAAATTCCTAAAATGTCCCCAGCGTTGGAAGTCGTGGCAGTCAGGAACAAAGGTGGGGGCCCTCGACTGCACTTTTCTCCTTCAAAATCAGAGCTTTCTTGGGATTATAAAATTCTGTGAATGCTGCGGTTTTTGAGGCAGCTTTGTGCTATTTTAGTGTTTGTCCGACTGGACAAACGTGTTTGCATTCCGAGAATGATGAGAACGTGGCTTCACGTTTTTTAGAGCAAGTCACCGGCCTTCACTGTAAGGGCGAGGGAATATATAATTTATTTTATGGGAGCGTTCTACTCAAAAGGGCTAAGAATCTTGCGACCGGCATGCTAAACCATAAATTCCTCAGTTTAAAATCTTCTTTTTCCTACAACATATCTTCTGTGAAAAATTCTCACTTTCGTTCCAAAGGGGGGCGCACGTTTAATAAAAATATTTGCTTTCATTCCTGAGCGGAGTATTCTCCATCAAATTAAGCCGAAGGGACCTCTCCACCGTCGCACCAACGAATTTCTAAAAAAGCTTGAGGCGTCAGAAAGTCGTGGGCATGCAGTTACACTTCTTTTCTGTGCGCGCAGACTTGGGCCGGCACTCTGATGATATTCTACTCGAGCTCGACTGACAATGCAGGAAGCTCCTTCAAACGAGTTTGACGTGGAATATGGCCTACACGTGTTTAGAAAGCACGTCGTTTTCTGCTTTATTGCCAGCCAAGAGCAGTATTTTTTGGCCGAGTTTCACGAGTACAAAAATCCTTCAAAAATATGCTTGTCGTTCATTCTTATGTGATACATGACGAATAAGTCCAGTGTATATTTGAAATGGAAGGCGAGAAAAATAGCCTGAAAAGTAATTCACAACACACAACACACTCAATCTGTTACTGTCTTACGGTAAAATTTGGTTTGTTTTCATATATTTGACAATGAATAGTATCTGTCTCACCTCAACTATGTACAGGCAAACACGCAGAATAAAAAACTTTTTCGTCTAACGTACTAAAAACTTCAGGTATAGAAGGTTTCAAACATTAATCGAGCAAGATCACATTAATTCGAAACTAGAAACTTCCTTCCAAATCTCACTATTGACTGAGAACCTTATGCCATATCTAGGGTATAAAAATTGAGAGCCTTATGGCATACCTGGGGTGCACAAATTGAGAACGTTATGTCATATCTAGGGTATACGGATTGAGAACCTTGCGTCATATCTTGGGTATATAGATTGAGAACTTTGTGTCATATCTAGGGTATGCAGATTGAGAAGCGCGAGTCACATCTAGGGTATCCAGATAGATAACCTCGTGTCATATCTAGGGTATAAAGATAGATAACTTCGAGTCACATCTAGGGCATACAGATTCAGAACCTCGTGTCATATCTAGGATATTCAAGTTATTTCACTCCTTCTATTGAAGTTTTCTATGAAGAAAGTTGTTTCGCTGAATGTCCCTACGCTGTCTAGTGCTCCACAAACTCTCTGTTCAACAAGCAAATGAAAGCTTGTACCTCAATTCTTTGATAAGATTGCCTGCTACGTGTGCTTAGGTATGCTGAACAAATGGAGTTTTAATTAACAAACTCCTGCGTGGCCCTCAAAGAAAATCTCTTCTGAAATAATGACTCAATTAGTGACGAGTGTCTAGGCTGTCCTCGTTCAACCACTTAAATTTTGAAGCTGGATTAAAAAGTTCCATGCAGCCAGCCCCTCGAGCTTCTTTTTCCTCTTCTTTGTCCATAATTCCAGGGAAAATGATGTCTTCTCTGTAAATTGGGTTTGCATGGAAGTTCATGTGTATTTTTCGTCTCTTTTTACTTTCAAGTTAGATTCATTAGGATGACTCTCAATTATATCTTGAGATATTTTTAAATCTCACAGGTTCGTTCACGGCGGAACCTTGTTTTACACTCTGCGATAGACACTAAGTGACACGAATTTTGCTGCACAGCAATTTTTCCCGAATGTATTTTGAATTTAATGTGAATAAAGTTATTAAATGAAGCAGCAGGAATTTCAGTAGGTTGGCTTACAGTCCTCCTCTGTCAGTGTCATGAAGAAATCATTTTTTTATAGCTGTTAGATTCAGGTTGTTTCTGCAGTCTCTTTGTTTTAATGTTTAGTATCAGACTGAGAAATAAGAGCATATTAGAAATTTTCATTAAACTAGTTTAGAACGTAGCCTTATGAGAAATTATAAAACCAGGGCCACAACTCTTAGCGTAATTTATTTGGCTTAATTACAACGAATGAAAGACGATCAAAATAAAAATGTAAGCGTTTCGGGATTCTCTTAACATCAGTACTGTCTGAAAAGTATTCAGAAGAATTTGTACAAAAATTACAGGCATAAACAAACCAAATAAGATTACACAAACACGATACCTTCACATAAGATGGAGTAATCATTGGAATATTACCTTTTTGACTAAATATATAGAGGGTGATCACTATTTTGATCATTCAAGTTAGGTTTCTACACGTAAATATAGATAGATTCTTAAGCCCTATGAGCGTTTCTATCAGGAATTTTACAATTGTTGCATTGCTCTGAGCAACTGAGGGAGGTATGAAGAGGAGAAAACATATCGCACTTTACGAATGGGAAAGCATTGCTGTATGGGAATCCAGCTTAGTTTCTATAGGAGATGGTTTGCAGGATCACGTTTATTAAAATTACTGTTACAACCACCTTGCCATTGAAATTCACGCATTTCTTTAGCTCTTTCTGAAGAGATGTAGTTATACATTCCCAAATCAAACTAGAGTAGTCGAGACGTGATGACATTAGAGATTGAAAGTGTACTATTTTTTTCGTCTAGCAAATTCTTTACATGATGAAAAAACATTAAGGTCTCATTTATTACGTTACATATTTTTGTACAATGGTTTTAAATGTCATGTTTTGGCCAAACTACTCGCCTAAATTTTTAACTGTATCTACAGGTTCGATTACTTCGTTCCCAAGAGTCAGAGCAAGTTTAGGTAGTTTTTTATTGCATCTCTAGAATCGAAAATGATAAATTACGTTTTGCTCACATTAAGTTGGCGGCCATTTTAGTGGTACCATGATTTTAAACTATTTGAAAGGCTTTCAGCGATTATTTTAGTCTCCAGTATTTTGTGCGGAGTACTTGTTATTGCAATTTGGTCATCATCCTCATAATTCGAGATTCTTGTTTTCGGTGGCATTGATGGGAAGTCATTTATAAAAATAGAAAACAGAAGTGGGCCGAGGATTGACCCTTGAAGGACCTCAAAGTCATTGCTGATAAAGGGTGACGTTGAGTTTCCCTACTGAAACAGTAAGGTGTCTGTTGATAATTAGCTTTCAAACCGTAGGGTGTCTACTTCCAGGCTCAAGATTTTCTGCAAAAGCTTTTTGTGTTCAATGCTATCGAATGCTTTCAAAAGGTCGAGGAACAGCAAGAGGGTTACATTCTTTTGTTTGTGTAACCGTCCATCTTTTCAGTGATGTTGAGTAGGGCATCTTAGGTACTCATTTTCTTCCTGTAACATATTCGTATCATGCAGTTTTATATAATTTTCAATACTATTTTCTAATTTTTTTCGTCAGTTTTCAGGGAACGAAAAAGTTCCTCAATGAAAGGCAAAAGGCGAATGTCCTAAATTGTCAGTGATGTGTTCACGCACCCCAGTCAAACCATGCCCAAGGTTCAGTTCGACCGTTTAGGACAATTTTCAGTTCTTGATGTATCGACACATAGGCAGAAACGTAAGCTGTGACCCATGACACTTAGATATCCTCTTGCGTGATTTGGAAAAATTTTACCAAAACTCACATCGATCAATGATTTTATTCATCAGTTAAACGAACGAAATATGTTTAAATTAATTACTTTAATTCCGTAAATTAATTGTTTTGAGCATATTTTTTATGATAATCTTAATGATTATCAATCCTAAAGTGACTATGTGTTACTTTCCTATCTTAATTATGCTCACTTATTCACCGGATCAAGATTACTGTAGTCGACGATAGTTTCTGTAATTAATAAACGGACGATAAAAAGCATAGCATAATAAATACCTATACTTATGTTATGAAATGAAGAAAAAACTTTTCGAGACCTTATGAAATAGTTACGGGATGCGTTTCGAAATATAACTTGACCATATATCCTATCAAGCGGTAATTATTTTACTTTTGTAACACGATTACAAATTCTGAATGCACACAAATTCTGAAATATGTTCAAAAATTTCGATCAATTTTGCGCGTCGCTTTGTATCACCGAAAGTTGATTTCCGGAGCGCAGAACTTTTGTAGAAATTCGTGCTATGTGCGATGTAAAATGGCAGTGTCTTTGCATTCATAGTTCCTTCCGTACGTTTAATTATTGAAAATATAGATTCTGGGACTAAATTCAGTAGAGGAAAAGTAGCAATAGATGTGCTCTACATATTCGTTGCATAATAATTTGTGTTTGCCCGTTTTGACCTAAAATAACTGAAGCTAAACTTATTCTTCATGGTCTCTCTGTTGAGCAAAGTTCGGACCTTTTAACAGTGAAACATTCCCTCTAGTTTCCACCTCGATGCTTTGGCTCCTGTCCTGCATAGTTTCAAGGGGATACTTTGCTTCAAAATCTTTGCTGAACACAATCTACGACGCGCTTCGTAGGAGCTGGAGCGAGGCCTACAAGGAACAACACAGTGCGCAGCCGAGCGTTGCTATTCTTTTTCAAGAAGTGAAAACAGATCGTTGATTGCGTTGAAGGACGGCAGTGGCGCACTTATTTTTGTCCGAAATATAGGTATGAACTTTTCAAAAACACTGTTCGAAGCTAGGACAAGTTCGGAGATTTTCCAAGTACGGCTCCCTTACTGTCGTGCTGGAGCAGAGGAACCCGAGCTCTGAGTTAGAGCAGGGAGCTCAGAGTCAGAGCAGGGAGCTCAGAGTCAGAGCAGGGAGCGGGGGCTGAGTGAGGCGGAGCTCTAGGAGAATTGTAGAGACGTTAGGCTCAAACGTTGTGTCCTGGTTGCCTTAAAACGAAACCGTTTGTGTACGTGTTAAAATCGGTTCATGGGATTGATAATTTAGTGGCGCCATTTCAATAAGTTTTCCGTGAAAATAATCGCATCATATGTGCAAAAAATGAGATAGCTGACAGCGCAGATGAAAAATCTCGCAGGGGAATATTAAATTAACTGCACATTACCGTCTTCTCTTAACGCGTGAGTCTCGAAATGTTACTGCAGAATTGAAGCAGCTCTCACTTCTATTATCCAGGAGTATTTCTGCAGCTGAGCCGTTTAACTCGCGGCGGGATGTCGTTCAACGTTTTATTTCACTCGTCCAATGGAAATATATTTACTTGCTTATACTATGCACTGAGCGGCAAAAAAATTGATAATCTTAGTAATTGACTGAAAATCTTTCGAGCAAATTACAACTACGGGATTACAGCAGTTGTTGATCCAAATCTTTAAATTTTGATAGAAAAGGCCACGAGGCACGCTGTTTTCTCTCCAGCTGTTCCCATAAAATTTCGATGGAGTTCAAATCCGGAGAGTTTGGAGCCAATCGATGTGGTTATACGAGCGACTCTAGAGCGAGATTAGAGCGGTAGATGCGAGCATTATCATTCTGAAAAACTGAATCACCGTCAATACGTGGTGCAGTTAATTTTTAAAACTAACGATTTCTTGAACACTCAACGTAGAATAAAAATATTTTAATAGACCATGAAGACCAATGGTGAGCCTTTAATGTAATTCACTATCTTTTGTGTTTCCCACTTCCTATTATTTTCTACTTATTATAAACTATATCGATTATTTTGTACACGCTGCATTCAAATTCCACAATGAATCATTCTGCGTTGTGGACCTAAAACTGTAACAGATCTGCATGTATTATGGACCCCTGCGTTGAACTGATCCATGGGTTCACAGGACCCCTGCCTTCCTTAGACCCCTACACTCAACAGACCGCTGCCCTTTACGGATCCAAGAGTCTCACAGACCCACTGTTAATGGCTGCATCACGTACCATTTTAATGGTTGGAGCATCCTTGTTGTCAAAACAGCATGGGAACAAGCTACAGAATGTAGAAAATTAATTGAAAGATCAGTCGCGGAAAATTAGGCGCCCAACGTTGTTCCTTCCAAGCTTTATCTTTATTTTTCATCGGCGTAAATCTGACAAGTCATTTCGAAAAGTCGATCATTCATTTTTTCGCGTTCAAAGATTTGTACAGGCTTCGCCCGCGAGGTTTCGCAGTTACCGTTTAAACTTTGAACCTCAATGGGGTCAGGGGTTCAGCTGATAGAGGAAGCTATGCAAACGTTAGAGCTAGATTGCGCCCTATTGGTTAAAATATGGGGTGATGTTTGAACACTGTTTTGATAATTAATAATTATATATCTGATGAAAGCCTAAGCCAATAGATAATATCATCATTTAAGTCTATCGAGCTGAATAATTTGTGAGCTTAAAATAAAATTGTGTTGCCAGTCATATATTTTCGACACATTAGAGCTGAAAACCAGGTCTACTTTGGAAAGTTCTGAGTTATCCAGAAGCGAGTAAAAGTTTGCAGCGTAAGAAAGAAACACATTCTCATCGGATAAAACAAATTTCATCCACTCTCCAAATTTTTTATATAATTGCCGTCGATATTGCCTTCATCAACAACTTTTTTCAACTGTTGTAATCTCAATTTTTCACAGCGTGTAAATATTGTCATCAAGTGAGCTTACCGCTCTATTTGCATTCGAAATTCCAACCAGGACGATATTTTCTGAGCGAGTGAAGTCTCCCTCATCTTAAATAAAAATTTAGTTTCATATTCCAACTGCCAGGACCAAGTTTCTGCTGCATTCAGGGGCTGTCGAAACCACTCGACGCTTTATTGGCCAACAAAATTATCAATACGTCTAATGGCGGCCAGAAACGGCTCAGCAGTTTGCCTGGCTAGAAGCCTTTGCTTTGAAAGCTTCCTTGGTGTAGCCCTAACGTGTAAGCCAAAGGTGTAGACCTAAGGTGTAGACCTAAGGTGTAGACCTAAGGTGTAGACCTAAGGTGTAGGCATAAGGTGTAAGCCTAAGGTGTAGGCCGAAGGTGTAGACCTAAGGTGTAGGCCGAAGGTGTAGACCTAAGGTGTAGACCTAAGGTGTAGACCTAAGGTGTAGGCCGAAGGTGTAGGTTTAAGGTGTAGGTCTAAGGATTCGGCTCAAAAATATGAGCTTTAAAATACTCAGGACTCAAGTTCTAAAGTAAGAACATTTGAAACTTTTTTTGGCTTCCCAGAGTCTTGCAATCGCGCTGTTGAATCTGTTGCTTCACCTTTCATGAAAGATTTTGTACAGATACAATTTATTGATTTTATTTCTGCATTGAAAAAAAAAATTCTGATCTAAACTTTTCGTCCAACTCGTGAACGCACAATATTCGATTTTTGTAGACTTGGGACTAAGAAGTTAGGCAGTTTTCGTCTTGAGATTTCCAATTTAAAGTATTTTTCAATAAAGACCCGATGCCGCTGTTCTTTGTACCTCTTTGCATGGGGAACAAACGCGCGCAGAAGCCGATGCTTTATGGGAGTGAAGCGACGCACGGTCTTTTGCCGTTACATGCTTGTGTTCCAAAATTAGGAGAATATATATTTTACGATTTGTGATTGTTTTCTTTCTATTTTTCTTTCTTTCTTGTGAATATAGTTGGTTGGTTTTCAAGGTAGACTGACCACGTTTAAATGAATAGCAGTTCAAAGTACGGTATAATGTAAGTAAAATGCTAAAAAGTTGAAAGCTTGAGTACTTGATGCTCTTTTTGTACTTCAACGTTAACGAAAATGTTCAACGTGAGTTAAAAAAAAAATTCAAACAACGAAGAGCGCTATCCTTTAAAAACACACAACATCCAAGTACGGCGACTCGTAAGCGAAAACCATCTCTGTTCGGTAACATTTTCATCTGAACAAAAAAGAGAAACCTTTAAGGTACGACAAATTCTTGAAGAGCGTCGAAAATAATTTTCTTTATTGCTCATCCTCGCAAGCGTGTCTTTCAGCCAATGAATACTTGGACAACTTTCTCTTTTCCACAAACAAGCGAAAACATTTCGGCTCTCACAATAAAGTTTTGGCGCGCACCGTTCCTTACTCGCGTTGTCACGGCGGCCGTTTTGGCGCCTGCGTTGTTTTCCCTCGAATGAACCCTTTGAGTCGGGCCCCGAGATGGCCTCCCACGCTGGCACGCAATTTACTTCGCTCTACGCCGCCGCCGCCCCCAGGCCGTGCCGAGCCAGAACCCGCCCCCCTCTACGTCTAGGCCTACGACGACGTTAGGGGCAAGTGTGCTAAACGGGATTTCAGGGCAAAGATATATTCAAAGAATATCAACAGCGACTCGTGGAAGCCCGTTTCAAGAAGTTAAACTCGGGACTAAGTCCAATAAAATTGGCGCCTCCATAGGCACGCATGCAACAGTGGGGGCCATGTAAGGCGCATGGGTGAGCTGTGTTACGTGTTGATTTTGAACTTTGAAATAATTTTTGCAGTTGAATGAACTTCAAAATTAGAACGGGAATTTAGGGCATGAATGTTTAATCCCAAAGAATTCATGTAGCAATTTTGATAATAATATGACGGTTTCCAACAACAAGCCAGTTTTCAACAACCAGAAGGTTTTCAACAGCAGGAAGGTTTTCAACAACAGGACGGTTTTCAACATCAGGACAGTTTTCAACAACAGGACGGTTTTCAACAACCAGACGGTTTTCAACAACATGACGGTTTTCAACAACAGGACGGTTTTCAACAACATGAGGAGAACATCACGACAATTTGGCGCAATCGCCTTTTTTCGAGTAAATTCAACATTACAAGAAAAATAGACATAATCATGTCAACAAAACTTTATCGTGCAAGCTAGCCAGTGTCAAACTGCACGGTTCGAAACCGTCAACACCCCCACAAACGCAAGGCTGCCCCTCGCATATTCGGTTTCGCGTTCGTTTAGCTCGGAGTCTTTTCACTTGAAACGTGAATGATGTCAGAAATTTTATACAACCGAAAAATAAATCAATTCATTTTTATTTAATCTCGCACGAGTCAGTGTTATTAATTAATGCAATTGAAGTTGTGTACAGAAACTACGCTTAAAATGTTTTGAAACTTTTACTATTTATACTATTGTATAAGCCAACAGGCGACCGTTAAATTCAGGATAAAACAATTGCTTGTCAAGCGTTCACTCAATCATAACGACTTTAATTGAAGGCGCTCGAGTTGTTAGAACTCGCTTGAGTTCACCGTAAAATGGTGCAAGTACCGGCAGAACGGACGACTTTGCATGGCAGGTATGGAGCGAAGTTTTCATTTAAACTCGGAAGAGCTTTTAGGCCGCTTCAAAATGCTCCAGACCTTCCATAACTTTAATACGGAAACAGCCAAATAGACGCCATATTTGTATTCAACGTCTGGATTATCTCCAGAAGTAAATTTGGCTTGAAAGATATTAAATTTGAACTTCTAGCCATATTTCCAGCAAGTCAAGACGCCGCCAGCGCATAACTCCTGAACTTGTGGAGGCTTTTAACAAAGATTCTTAGAGTTGGGAATCTGACCGTGAGCCAAATTGGTGAGCTAATATATACCGTCTCCGTCATACAAGACAACTGAACGGCTCATCTGTGATATGTTTAATGCTCTGATTTTGCTATTGAATTTTCCATTCCACTGAACTCAGCGACTGAGAATTTGTCCAAGCCGTATTTGATGAAGCAGATGAGGTACATGGAGACATTTTCTCAATAAAGATGTGTGGTAATAATAAAAGATTCGTGTTGTACAAAACTAAATTTCAGTATCAGTAAGACATGCAATCTTTCATACATCTGGAAGGATATACCAGGTGAGTAAGAAACCTGAGGATTCTGGAAGGGTATACCAGGTGAGTAAGGAACCTGAGGATTCTGGAAGGATATACCAGGTGAGTAAGGAACCAGAGGATTCTGGAAGGATATACCAGGTGAGTAAGGAACCAGAAGACTCCGCACGAGCACAGGCATTCTGTCAGTAAATCGAGAAAAATTGCAAATAGTGAAATTATTTCAAACAATTACTCTGAGTTTAACTCGCAGATGGTATTCAGACACGAGGCTTTTAATTTTCTTAGAGACACTGCTAATTCTTTTGAAAAAAATGGTTAAGAATGAAACTGTTTTCTTGGAACAATAAAATTAGCACATCTCGCCTCTCGGTTGTAGTCAGCTCTGCAGTGCAAGAGTTTCTCAACGAAGGACAATAAAAATTAATTTTACGCAAAATAAGACCTTAAGTATCCCAATTGACCTGTAAAAGCATCACATTACATTACAGTCCCATCTACAAGACTAGATATGAAATTGCATTAAACGTTTATATTTATTGCACTATTTTACTTCTTACCTAAACTCATGAGCTTTTAGGATATAAGCTTGTTTAAAAAAATATTCGTTGTTTGAATACATATATCTAAGAAATATAGTCTATTATTAGCTTCTCTCCCGTATGTAAACTTGATAGAAGAGTGCTTGTGGTTCACGTTATTGAAGAAAAGTTCAATATGATTCTCAAACCTGAACCACAAAAATGTTTCGTCTACGTACCTTCCATACAGAACCAGTTTAAAAAGAGTTAGGGCAAGCTTTCAACCAAACATGTTCGTGATGACAGATTAAAAGATTAGATAGTATTAGGTTAGATTAGATTAAGAGACGCAACACCAACAAGATTGTTTAACAATCTCCACCGATGAGGGACCATTTTTGACTCTGTTGAACCGCTTCTGAATTTGTTGCCTCTTATCACCTCCCTTAAAAAGATGTTAATTTAGAATCGGTCTGTGCGTTCCACCACTGTCGAACTTAGCTCTGTAAATCCCCCAACTTTGCGACGGCGCTGTCTGCGCTTGGGCAGCCAAAATTATAGAACATAATAAATGTTCCTGCAAAAAAGGGGACACAAAACTGTCGCTGAATTCAAATCCGGTTAACATCCATAGCAGATTACAAATTATTTCGTTTGGAGAATCACGAAGCTTTTGATAGAATATCTGGGAACAGTGTTGATGGAGTCGTTCCGTCGTCCTGAGCGAACAGGTAAGGCAGGTAACGAGCATCAGAGCTCATCGCTCAGCGGTGGTCTCATGCGCTCTCGAAGGGACCGAAAAAATTCAGTCGTCTTATTAATTAAGCGGAAAAATTCAGTCGTCTTATTAATTGTGCGGAAAAATTCAGTCGTCTTATTAATTGAGCGGAAAAATTCAGTCGTCTTATTAATTAAGATGTCTTTTTCCACGGTGCCTAGTAGCGTTGCCGTAGCGGTGCAACTTCGCGGGGCAAATTAAGGTGTGATACTTTTTACAAGTAGAAAATAAAGGTGTGATACTTTTTACAAGTGGAAAACAAACGTGTGATACTTTTTACAGATGCCTCGCCCGTCCCAGGACAAAAAGCTCGTTCATGGTTTCCTTCCATGTTGTTGGTGTGCTGCCCTGGGAACATTTCAAGTAGATCACGAAGGTGTTTGTCGTTGTGTACCCACATCTTCACATAAATATCCAAAATTTTCAGTGCAAATGCAACGCAGCTTCCATAACGTATGTGAAAGATTCGAGTGGTCTCAGCTCAATATGAAAAAAATATCTTCATCAAGAGCCACATACATAAAATGCATTGCGTTCTCTACTGACAGTTTCAAATAATGATACTCTCCTGAAACGAGATAAAATCCTGAATTCCTACTATTTCACGATATATGTGCGTGTTTTTCACGAACATAGCTCAATTTGCATTCAAAAATATACAAACGACAAAATGTTAGTCAAAATATCGAGTGATATCTTCCACGTCAGAGGCTCAGAGAAGTAATAAATTCAAATTAATTGAGAGTTTCCGCTAATATTTTACAAATGAAAGTGTAATTGAAGCCCTGCAAATCCTTCATAAGTATAGGCGCGATACCAGTATGCATCGTCCGCACAATCACAAAAATATTAAGCGATTTTTCAGAGTCGGGCGTAAAATTATCTAGCGCTGCAATGGACATCAAACTGGAAATCCTCAATTAGAGTTTAGCTTTTATTTGAAGCAGCAGGCGTTCGGTCATAAATAAAATCCTCAGAGAAGTTTCTGCGTTATATTTGAGAGTCAATAAATAGCCCTCTCTATCATGCCTGGATGAGGCTCGACTAAAATATTAATGAAAGACTCATTTTAAATCTCGACTGCCTTTGAACTCGGGGCAATTTCCCCCCATTTGGAACGTTTCTTACCAAAATCTGTGAGCAGCTGCAGCATCAAAAAACGTTAAATTTGAATCGCTGTTTTCGTAAAACATAAATACAACATTTATGGATAGGGATGGAGTTGCCATAAATTTTAAAGACACTGCGATGACATTACCGCATGCGTGTGCTTTAGGAACATCAAATACTAACTTGAGAGAAGAGTTAAAATCCAAAAGGATTTACGTTTGAGTTTAAGGAAATTAGCCAGCTAAAATTCTCCTTGATTTAACGTGAAAGATTTTGGTTTTACTACAGCACGTAGTAAGGCCGTTTTTGTTTTCATTATTTTTTAATAATATTTAACCTCCGGACCAAAATTATTCACTTGCTTCTAATATGGTGTAAGATCGCTTCAAGCCCGAATAATGGTAGCAATTCTACGCGGCATTGAGTCTACGTTTGTCTCAATGTACACATGATCGATTTTAAGCAATCCTCCCATCAATAACCACGTAGTGCGGCCATAGTACGTGGATGATCTTATCGACGTTCAGTTTGTCGTTCTACGCAATCTTATAAATTTTCTATCGGGTTCATGTCTGGAGACTTAGGTGGACGATCTATGCGCCTGATATATTTTGATTGACTGTCATGCCAATTAATAACAGTTCTAGCCCGATGCATCCTGCAGTTGTCATCCTGAAGGATACGCAAAGCGACATGCCTGCGACGAGATAAAAGATCTGCTCTTCGTTAGAAAAACATCCCGATTTGCCTCAAGTGCTAAGAGGAGCTGTCTGGTGTCTGGTCCATGGGTGTTGCTGTCACGTGACTTCACACAGCGATGTGGCACAGCACTTCACACAGCGATGTGGCACAACACTTCACACAGCGATGTGGCACAGCACTTCACACAGCGGTGTGGCACAGCACTTCACACAGCGGTGTGGCACAGCACGTCACACAGCGATGTGGCACAGCACTTCACACAGCGATGTCGCACAGCACTTCACACAGCAATGTGGCTCAGCACTTCACACAGCAATGTGTCTCTGTCAGTGAATTTCGAAGTCGTAAGTATTAATCCTGCTGAAGATTTGCCCGGATCCTCCAACTCTACCATGGATCTTGATCTGTATGGTCGCTTTCGAGCATGTAGGAAGCTCACCTGTTCTATTGACAACAGCTTCTTCAATTCGAGCTCAGAAAACTGGCTGTTTTTCTAACTCAGTGAAGTAACGCATCATCTTAACATGCTTTATACTGCAGTAGGTCCTGAACAAAGATATCAAGAAATTGTGCTAATAAACCTATGTGCAAAAATAAAAACAACCAATATGAACATGGATTGAGCAATCTTAGAGTAGGAGCTCATTGATATAACGACACATAATCTTTTCTGTTTAGATTACTTCATTCAACCTCTCTAGGTTGTTATAAGAATTTCATTTATGTTTTTAAAATATTTCAAGTTTAGATATAGTTACCTGAATCAACGAAATCAATATTTACATACAAAACTGAGCCTCCAAGACTTGGAACTGGGTTTATTTAATTAGAACGTCTGGAACTGCTAATTAGGAATTAAATAATCTTGTACTGAAGATACGATATCTATTTAATTGCTGTGGCGGTTAGAGCTCGCTGGCGCTCGTCTCTGATCTCGGATTAAAGTCCTGTGACAAAACAAGACTCGCAACTCGATCCCTCGATCAGGTTTACAGGGCCGCCTGCGCTCTTGAGGACACTAATCTCTTCTTCAATATCACCAAGACAATAACGACAACTGAAAGACAACCTCAAGGAAGAAGATTTGATAGGTAAATTAAAATGAAAGAACTGTTGTTTAACTTTCATACAAAATGATTACAGCAGAAGAACTTTTATTAACATTGCATGAAATCAATATTTTAGTTTTAGCATTATTAGAACGAGAAATAACCCTAACCACGTCCTCTTCTCACAAATCAAAGTTTAGAATTCCTTTCTCGCGGACCTAAATCATAATCCGTCAGGAGAAGCATTTAAAAATTATTTGAAGTTATCTTCTCTACAAGTGCTAAGTAAGGAAATACGTACATGTACGTCTGCGTATTTACGCGTACATGTATGTCCACTTATATGAACATGTATTCTTGTATGTGTACATACGTACAGTGCCAACAGAAAACAATAGTATACCGAGGTTAGCGCTACTTTTTTACGACGCCTCAAAAATGATGCATTTCACTTAACGAAACTTGCCCATACATTCAAAAATATACTTGGGGAAAGACAAGCAAAATTTGAAATTAGTGTGCAAAATAATAAACAATTTACCGACATTATTAGACGAACATGAAATCAAAAGGTATTCCTACATATAAATTTTTCGTTCAAACACATTAGGGCTCAATTAATACACAAAACAATTTTATTTTATAATTATACCATAAAATTACTGCTACCCATCTTTCAATGCGGTATCATGGTGAAAGGGAAAGAAATGTCTTCTGATACGAAAATTGCATACATAGCAAGCATGAACTGGAATATCCGTACGTACAATTGATGCACTAAAATCGGTGATTCTGTCAATAATAAAGAAATCGAAAGAATTTGGATCTTTAGTAAATCTCACAGGAGAAGGTCGGCATCCAAAATTTCCCCCCGAATGGTCCTGGAAGATCGTCAGAGTGGCTCAAGTTAACCCCTGAGTAACACAGCAAAACATACAAAATCCTTTAGCACAAGGAGTTGAGTACAGTGTCTAATATTCCGCACGAAAGGCAGCCACAGGGACGACGCCTCCACAGGGAGACACCGCGGCTGAAAAATCTCCATTTAAACTCGACAAAAGAGCGCGAGGGAAGACTTGAATAAAGGCTACGAATTATGCAGCAATGCTCAGAGGTGGTCAGACGAAACAAAGCAGTCGTCTTGAATGATGTGAATTGGGTTGGTCGGAAACGTGGAAAGGCTAGATTACCGAGCTGCATTATTCCTACAGTGATGCATGGTTGAGGATCCATAATCTTGTGGAGTTGTTTTTCCGAGCCCGGCGAAGGTAAACTTCACCGAGAAGGCACGATGAAAAGAGAAGACCTCGTTACTATAACTCGAAACTTGAAGGGAACTTGAAGAAGTATGCTCGGAACTTTGGACGATGATGGAGACAATGGTTCAAACACGATAGCGAATCAAAGCACAAAACTGAAGTGATGACTGAATGATTAAACAAAGGGAACATTAACGTTATAAAATGGCCACCAAAATCACCAAACCTCAAACCAATCGGAAATTTAAGGCGGGAGCTGAAGGTCCGCGTTCACGCAAGGGCTGCAAAAAATACCTACGAGAAGAAAATACCTAAATCTCTCATGACATTTGCACGAACCAATTCATTCCAATCATAAATCACAACAAACAGCGGGAAAGGAATACAAAAAACTGAATATTAGTTGTGAAAATCTGTTCGGTATACATACCTTTTAACTTCATGTTCTGATATCAATAATGGTAAGATCTTCATTTATGAGTATGAGTCTAAAATTTTACGTTCCCTTTATAATCTTTATTGATAAGAGTGCGTGCAAGTTTCATTACTTGTCAATTTATAGCTTTAGAGAAATGGTAAACAAATTTGACACTGGCGTAGCGACACACATACTTTTTTGCAAGCACTATATTTTGGTCTTGTACCTTAATTGTCAGTTCTCACCATGCATGCTAACTCTATGGCTTTAGTTCCTCATCAAATTTTGATTATTTGGCTGTTTTCTAACTTGGGTTTTCCATACATCAATGAGCTTGAATCGAAAAATCGTGATTTACCTGCACACAAAGGTTACGCTGTACGGCTATGGAGCTTTTTGTCCCTCAAGTTGTCTCTCTCCTGACTCTAATTTGTTATTCATCATTTCTTATTCCTTGTAGGACTATGAAAAATGTAAATTGCTAGTGGTAAGGGAATATTTCAAATGTTTTAAATATTCACGCATATCTAACGCAAACATGTAACACCTAAGCAACGTATGTCCGCATATGCGGTAGCATGGAAAGCACAACAAAACTAGTATGTAAGCTAGGAATTCACTGACTAATTTGATCCGAAACCCCGTGTAATCATAAGAGCTCTTGTCCACTATAGATTTGTACGAGATCTTTCAGTGAAGAGCTGTTCGAATTTTTTGCTCTTATGTTAACATGTCGTTGTTATGTAGCTTTTATAATGTTCCACCTCTGAGTTATTATCCCAATGCAGTGAACATGATGAGTGCAATTCACATAGTGCGATGTATTCGGAGCTAATCTGTATGCCGAGTTTTCATCATTCATATGTAGAATCCATCCATCATGTACCTGGATTTTGAATGTCTTTTATTAATGGGGATTTTAGTACTTCAAGCCCGTAAACCGTACAGCGAATTATTGAATCCTTGTATATACTTAGGAATAGGCTTACCTTAAATCTAGACTAGTCTCCAACCCCATTGTACCTCGCGTGATCCATCAGTACGAAATGTGTGTCCTTAAGTTTAATACTTGGAACTTAGTTGATGATTATATTTCTAGTTCTTCTGTTATCTTTGTTTAGGAACATAGAATAATCCTGTAAGATTCTTAGTGTAATTCATTTTCTTATATATTTTTTACAGATGGCATTCACTGATGATGATTTCACGAAACTACACTTGTCTGAATGTCCATGAAATGATTTTTATAGCCTTGCGCAAATTGTAGACTAAAATTAATTTGAAATCGGTGTCACACGTTTAGTTTC
Organism: Orchestia grillus; assembly: GCA_014899125.1. Classification (NCBI taxonomy): domain Eukaryota; kingdom Metazoa; phylum Arthropoda; class Malacostraca; order Amphipoda; family Talitridae; genus Orchestia; species Orchestia grillus. The sequence continues at coordinate 5,597 of VOMN01105579.1, read as the reverse complement.
AATCATGGCACAGCAGGCCAGGTGTGCTCACCTTTCGAGATAGATGTTGTCCCAGCAATCACAGCCATGGTGGGAGCCGTTGTATTCTCACTACCTCAAACACTGGAACGCTTCAGAATCTGTTGTACAGCATTAATGGAGGTTAAAGTTCGTCAAAATCACTGGCACACTCACACACTAGCAGATCAGAGTCATATTTTGTGGTTGCACACTTGACTTCAGAGAAGGAAAAGTTCACTTTTTTCATTGTTTTATTGTTCAATTAATGAGCAAACTATGTGTGCATTTTTTATGTTACTTTCACTGTTAAGTTTTCACTTTTTGTGACCCATCGAGAACACAAATAACGCACTGATTTCAGAAGCGATGGGTTTATTCACAAGATCCTTGTGCCTCTGTGAGGATGTTCTTTTCAACTCACTGATTGTTTCTGCAATGAAAAAGGAATGCGAGTTACCCAAACATAAATACACTCAGAATAAAATAGCCCACAAGTCTCTCCCCTTCGTCACGAATTAACGCGGTAGGAAATGGCAGAGAGAAACGTTAAGAAATGGCAAGCTTGAACGTTTCAGGCTCATTCTCATGCAAATCTGCGACCAAAAGATACATTTAATTTGTATTAGAATTGAAATGAGGATGTCGAGTAAAAATTGGAAAATACAGAAATGAAAAAAACGGGATCGGAATCTAACGTTACCAGAGCTAGGGTTTTACAGTACGATACAATTTGAAATACGAGGGTAAGAAATACTACATAAGTTCTTTCTAGCTGAAATGTCACAAAAAAAGTTCATTTTAAGGTTCAAAACACTTGTATAATTGAGAAAATAATGCAGCACACCGTGTGCAACTGGCAGAAATTAACAACAATTTTATCAAATATTCTTTTAAAGCATCCGTGCAGTGGTTTTACAGGAACGCCTGTACAATAATTTTATTGAGTCGTATTTCGAAATAAAATTTACATCACTGGATTTCGACGTTTCTTGACAGGCATAAATGGAACTTCAGCTTGAGACATCTAGTAAAAATTTAGTTCACTTCCTTACTCCACATTAGGTGACAGGGGTCTCTCCGATGTCAACTAGAGTAAAGATTCTCTGAAAGGGAACAACAGCACAAATTTAAAAATCGTACGCTACTTACCTCCGAAGAAGCATAAATTAATTAAGTGCCATTTTCACTTTGGGCAGGCGAAAAATTTATGTTAATAAGGTGCGTATTTCTTTCGTACGACACGTCCATTATCATAGTTCCGTTGTGCGGAATAGAAGCTGAGACGCAGCAATTTTCACTCGTTGCATCTTTCCCAAGCGATAAAAATAGATAAGAGGATTTGTTTTGTCGTGGCGTGTATGAATTTCGTCATAGCTTGAGTACCCTTTCCTCAGACGAATATGGAAAGTCATTTTTCCTGCTTCCTGCTTTTGCCATGTAATGTGATTGAAATCTTAGCATAACAACAAAGATTAAATGGAAGGTATGTTTCGCGGTGTCGTTTAAGAGAGTGTATTTTGCAAGGGAAGGTTGAAAGGTTCGCTTGGGAAGCCCTCTTTTATAGCTTTACTAGACAATGTGAAGCACAAAAAAAGTGTCAAGATTTTCAAATGCTCATTACTTCTTCAGTACTGGTCGTAGAGACCTCGGATTGGTCGTATTTTAAACATCAATTTGCTTAACTAAGAATATAAGTTAAAATGGTTTTTTGTTCACGGGTGTTACTTAGGTACAGTTACTCAAAAAGTATGTGCTTTTTGCCCATTGAGCGGGATAACTCAAATTGTTTAGCTTAATTCATAAACAAATTTAATATCATTTCACATTATTGTTGAATCTCTGGTTTAATAGAGCGTGTGGATGCAAGCAGAGCTCCATGGCACAGAACTATTGGCGTACGGGACCGTTTAAGCGAAAGATTGAGAGAGGGAGGCGTTGGAGCTGGCCATATGGTGAAGTGGCCCCCACGCTGTCCCGATCTGACTCCTTGCGAATTATTTCCTTGGGGCATTTTGTAACATAAATTTTACGAAAAACCTCCAGCGGACTTGAAAGATTTACGTGATTGCATCACCAGAAATGTAAACGTACTGAGAAGTAGGCCAGAAATAATTCAAAAATCCATCCGAGAAATGAGAGCCCGATGTCAAAAATGGTCTTGAAACAACGGTGGCCTTTGATTAGAATAGAAACATGAATATGGACTGAAGTGGACACTCGCTTCATGAATGTTGTTGAATATTTTATTTTAAAAATTCTTAATGCTGATTTTTTCCTGTTCTAAAACTCGCTGAAATTTTAGCGAATAAACTTGGAGCTGAGGCTTTCAACAGTCCACCCGCACAATTGGTAAAAAAAACCTATATTTTTGGTGTAACTGTTCCTAAATTATTCATGTGAAACAAAATGTTTTCATCTGCTATAAGATGATAAACTAATGTTTAAGATAAAACTACACCGAGCCCCGTACGAAGAGTACTGTCTACGCGATGAATATTTAAAATCTTTATCACCGGCTGACCCCATATGTTGTAGCGCAGCGTAAACCTGATCTATCTTTCTCTTGCCCTTTACCTGGGGTTTTATAATTTTAAACAACATGCACACTGCGACGTGAGAGACTTAAATATTTCCTCCGATGAATTTTCAAAAAGCCATCATTCAAACGACTATTTCCTCCGATGGATTTTCAAAAAGCCATCATTCAAACGAACTTTATGAAGATAGTTGATTGAAACACAGAAGGCAGGCACCACAGAGTCAGTTACATAATGATTATGATGAAACATATGGGAGCTGTAGTTCCGAATGTCATACTGATCTATACGATCACTTTTGGTAATTTGAGCACTTCTTGAAGTTTTACCGATGATTTCATGATTTAGGGAGGTAATTATTGCTCACTGTATCATGACCTTGACAACGAAAATACTTAGGCTAATAAATAAAAAAATTATGTGATCACAAGCCCCTTGATATAGTTGATATGATACCCAAAAGAATTTGAACGAGACGGGGATAAACGGTATGTTTTAAAGAGGGCATAAGTTACCGTTGTTTTCGAAGTAATGGTAGGACAAACCTCGCATGATCGTACGAACAAACTGTACATCGAAGTCTGTTGACCAATGCACGTTGTGGAGCACAAAAGCTAGCAAGCAAATATGACATCATCTCACGGGTGAAAAGGTAAATTTCCTAAACGAGACGTGAGCATTCGTATTCATGAGTGAGATCACTCGTCAGGTAAACATGACTCCATGGAGAACAGGTCCTGCATCAGAGATGTGGTTGCCCTTCTCATTTATCGCGTATTGCATTTTGCACACCGCTCTGGTGCGCTCCCACGTCCAATTCTCTAGAGCTGTCGCCCTCTTGCTGGGTGCCATCCAAGTCGTAAAGCTGCTTTTGAAGGCTGAGTTGGGACCGCAGGCCGCCTCATCCTCGCAAGAGCCTCTGAAGCGCGTGATCGTGCATTATCGAGTTACAATAGGATTATCTTACGCAACATCTCTGAACTTTTGTCTCAGACGGACGCGATAAGTTAAATTGCCGATGTCATGAACTAGTTGCTGTTCGTTGTTGGTCCCTGCAAACAGGGCAAAATTCTTCCAAGCGTTGTTTAATCCATAAATAACACGTATCTAATTTAATTAACAGTATTCACTAATTCGATTTCGAATCTCATTTTAATGGTGCAAATTAGTTTGATTTTTAACTTTCAAGCACCAGTTAAGCCCTGCTAACATGCATGCACCACCTGACTTTCTTCTGTGGGAAAATATGGATAAATACCAAGCATGGTACATAGTTCCAAGAGCTTCAAAAGCTATACGTAAGAACGGCTGCCTCCCGATCGATACAACTAACACCTGCCGAAAAATCCGCCCTTTTCGCTGTGGCCAGTGCTCTGCATCATCTTATCGACGGCATTGTTATCTTAAGTCAGATCTATCGAACAGAGATTATGAAATCAAAAATCACTCACTGTGTACAAAAAATCACTCACTGTTCTCGATGTCTTTCGGCTTGACATTGTCTGCCAAATATTGGGCTATTATCTACAATTATCCTGACACATATTTGTACTTCATTCTTTAGTTTTCAAATAGCCTTAAAACCGTTTCTTGGACATTAATTTCTCTCACAACTCAGATTAGAGTATCTTCACATTCAAGTGACGAGTTGCGTACTTCCAGGTGCCTGAAGTTGGGCAACCGTTAAATTTCCTGTAAGAAACAGCAAGAAGCCATTTTTTGTAGCGACATGGGGAACACCAATGACATGAGAACTTTTTAGAAACAATGACGACGGGCAATTTGCCTGATGACGCGTTCATCTTGAAGCATGAGCCAGGTCTTGTAGAGGAAGGCAGCGTGGACGTTCCTCTATGTACACTTGAGTGAATGTAAAAATGGAGTACGTGGGAGTCGGAACAATCCAGATTGCATTGAATTGTGTGCCAATACTCATTTGTAAAATGTGCAAGTAGCAGAGCAACATGTGCGTCGTATATCGCTCATGATGGGTTTACAAGCAGAGCTCGTTATTGGTATCTCAGAAATTAGAAAATGTTCTCGCTGAATAAGCTTTGAAAATAAGTAGATTTTCCCTGTAAGAGTCCTGGAAAAATTTCCCAACGGGATGTCATTAAGCGATTGAACCGCTCACACTCCCATCATCTACAAGCTTTTGATTGTATCTCTGATAATTGGATTTCTCAAGTCTGTCAGGTTTACTTATCTTAGTCTCTGGAATAAAAACTATTTTTATTCCGGGAAATCTTGGGATATTTCCGTCAGTTTTTTGTCAGTGACATCATAATTTATTACGGTTCAAATGTAGAGAGGAAGTGACCAGTTATAAAAGTATCGTCTTCAACAACTACTCCATATCATGAATTTTAATGAAACAAAGACTACGTCATGCATCTCCGCGTGTATTTAATGAACTATGAGCTTCAAGGAAATATACTACCAAGAAGTGAATGAGCAGATTCAATTACAATTAATAGTGTTCTGGGAAACTGTAAGCTATATGCCCGGAGAAAAAACATAAATTCACAAATAATAATTACATGGCAATATTCAAAAATCATATTTGCAAAATGATTTCATAAAGCAAAAGTTATCAATACTGCTCTCACAGGGCATTGGGCTTCTTTTTATAGAAAATGCTGCTGTAGAAAACGACCTTTCTGACTTGATTAGGTTAGGTTAGGTTGGTCGTACAGTCTTCAAAACAACAATTACAAATCATATATTTTTTTGTCGTTTCTTCAAGTTCATCAAAAATTTCTAGTTCTTTTTGAACTCGAAATCCCCATAGAACACCTACAAATGTTATCAGCTTCAGAACCTGCCAAAACTTTGCTACCAAAACTGTTGGAGGTAAATTGTGGTACCTCACCAAAGCCGGTTGTTGGATCATTTTATTTATGTATTTACTCTCTATCGTCAGGAAGAGTAGGAGCCTGCAGTCGGGGCACCAGACGGGTTCTAGTGTTTTAATGGCAACGCGGTTTTGGGTTAGCATAGGTTAGGTCAGGTTAGGTTAGGTTGGGTTGGGTTGGGTTGGGTTAGGTTAGGTTAGGTTGG